>NDGM011154986.1:0-16644 GCA_002564305.1 Octomys mimax | reverse complement strand
TGAGAGGAATCGCATAAGCAAGAATGTCTCATGGTACCTGAAAACATTAAAAAATAAAAAACACCACAAATATCAAATAAACTTTTGTTCTTTGATTTTTTTTCCATTAAATTCATGAATATAGTATTTCAATCTTTGGGGATTTTTTTGTTTTTGTTTTTTGGGTTTTTTTGCTGTTGTTTTGTTGGACCTGGAGATTGAACTCAGGCTATTGTGCTTCCCAGGCAAGCACTTATTCTGAGCTATCTCCCCAGCCCCAAATTTCAAACTTGGTGACATATAAACTGCAGTGTAGCTATCCATCTCATCAGTTAATTGGGTCTACTCATTGTTAAGAGAGGTTTGCCCATTTGTTGGCAGATCTAAACTCTGTAAAAACAATTAGAAATTCAAACAGCTCCAGAGGCTTCAAAAATCACAGTTTGACCTACAATTTTAACTTAGGGCCACGTAAAACCCACACAGCTGTCTCCTGAAGTCACAGCAACGGATGTAAACCAGCACAATTTAATTCATTTAAGGTCGGCATTAATTTCAAGGGAACCCATTCAGGCTGAAAAATTTCCCTTTGAATTAACCATTTTCTTGTGATGGGCATTTTCTAGGTTCAGAATGTGATCGCCTCTATTTCTTCATTCCACACTCTTGAAGGCAGGCACTGGGAGGGAAATGGCTCAACAGATCCCGAAGTTGTGCAGATCAACTACCTAAGGCCAGGCACATAAACGTGCTTCTTTGTACCTCTATTTATGTGCCACTTTCCCTTAGATTTCAAGGTTTAGAAAGAGCAAAGACAGGCACGCGCGCACACACACACACACACACACACACACAAACACTTTTCCTGATGTTTCTAGTCTTCTCAATTTTTTTGTAACTATGAAATCTTGGCATTTCTCATGGGTGGCATCCTGGGCATCTTTGTAAAGCAGCACAGTATTTGTGTGCAGCCCTGTACAGCAATATGTACTTAGCATAGAACATTTGGCAACACTGGTTCTGCTATTAAGTGCTAGTCATGCCCCTACATCACTGGTATTGCAATAACCAAAACTGTCTTCACTACCAAACTACCTTGTGTTTAGATCATATACCATAATGTCATTTAAATATGTGTTGTTGTCATGCTATTCTCATTGTTTTTTAATGTATTTTGGTACAGGGTCTACAGGGAATCAAACCTGGGTCCCTGCATCTGCCTAAGTAGGGCTTTCATCTGCTCAACTATCTGGCTGGCCCTGTCATACTATTTTCATATAAGCCCCAATGAAATTTTCTCTCATATGCTTGGTTTATTATGTTAAAAGTGGCAGTTTCTGGGCGTGATGGCATGTACTTGTAATCACATCACTCAGACAGCTGAGGCAGGAGGATTAACCTGTTTGAAGCCAATCTAGGCTATATAGTGAGCTCAAGGCCAGTTTGAACTGTACAGCACAGCCCTGTCTTTAAAAAATAAAAAAATAAGAAGTGGCAGTAGGTCTGCTTTTGTCCCGCACTCCTGCTCATTGTCCACAACCATACTATAAGCTCCTCGGGCGCTACATAAACCAATTTTCTGTTTCTTTACCAACCCCAGTGCAGATGAATGGGTGTTCACTCAACACTTAGTCAAGGATCATTCATTTTCCTAACAAAAAGCCTCCCCTTTTAACCTCAAATAGCCCCTCAAAAGAATCAGTCCTAAGAAACAACACTGAAATTAAGCATCTTGAGTTGCGATATTGTCCAGTCAACGAGACGCTTTCACTAGCTGCTTCCACACACCAGCATTCAATGTCTAATATTACGATTTGAGTCCTAAAAGGGTTGTTTCTCTACTGAGGAGTTTCCTTGGGGTCTGACCTAATTTCACTTAAATCTGAATCCATCAACTAATAAACACAGTCAAACGGAAAAATCTGAGAACACGGCATTCTTCTGTGTCCTGCAGCAGCCACAGCTATGTTACAACCCTTACTGAGCTATCACTGGATAAATGCTTTGCGATATTTCCATCAAGAAATATTTAGGTGGTCTTCCTACCAGCTTAAAGCTCTGACAATGTTCCTAAAATAGTATTATTGACTACTTACTTGTCTGTTATAATATAACCTGAAATTAGATATATAAGATATAGTTTCGAGTACAGGTTCTTATAGGCAAATGTGTTTATTTACTAATTTCTCTGAGTTCTTTTTTTTTTTTTTTTTAAATATACAGGGTCTACAGGATCTCACTACCCAGATTGGACTCGCAGTGATCCTCCTCTTTTCAGCCTCCCAAGCACTGGGATTACAGAGGTGAACCACCACACCCAGTCTCAATCTCAGTCTCAGTGTGCCCCAGGGGCAGGGCCTGCAGGGCATGTGGTACTGGGGATTGAACCCCTATCCCTGTGCTTGCCTAAGCAGGTACTTTAGTCCACTGAGCTACTAGCCAGCCCTTGGTTCTTGATTTTGTCAAATCATAATGATAAATGTTATAACTCAAGGCTTAACGAACACTCACAGCAAGGGTAAAGCACCATCTGCAATATTAGTTGAGGCTGATATAGTTTTTTCAGCATGTCCTTATCTGTAGGGATCAGGATTTCATCTGGGATATTCTCTAACCCCTTGCTGCTTATAGATTCACAGCACTGACACCACTTGGAATGCCAGACCCATCACAGTCCTACAGAGTGAGAAGCTGAAGGTCAACAAGACCTTCACACATTAGAGTTTGAGACATGGCACACTAAAGCACATAATGATACACTGTCTGATATGGTCAAATAAAGGATTAAAATTCAGAGAAGTCAACTCCTGTTGAGGCAAAATTTGCCTCAGTCTACTGACAGAACAGGAATGATAATCATATCACCATGTTTTTGGTAACACTGTTTGGTCAAACTTCACACAACATATCCTGGTAATTTGAGATAATCCTTTAATAAAATTTTGAACTCCATGATAAGATGTTCTAGTAATGTGTACCCAATAGATATACAAATACAAAAAGTAATGGGACAATACTGTGTAGAGAGAAAGAAAATACATGAATTGTAAGAGCAGAAGTAGGGCCGTCTGATAGCTTAGTGGACTAAAGTGCCTGCTTAGGCAGACCACAACAGCCAGAGTTCTATCCCCGGGGTTCCATTCCTGGCTTGCTGTGCTGGCCCCACCCACAGGGCACATGACACAACGATTGAGACTGGGCGCGGGAACACAAGCCTGTAAACCCAGTGCTTGGGAGGCTAAAAACAGGGGAATCCCTCAAGTCAGATCTAAGTAGTGAGATCCTGTAGACCCTGTCCTAAATACAGAAAAAAATAAAATAACAGTGGAAGTAACATCATCTCCTACACAGAAACTGTGGGTTCATATATTTTTAATACAGAAACACTTTTACCATTGGACACTGTATCTGGAAAAGAAAAAAAATGTACAAACCACAAGGTTCTTTTAAGGAAAAATAAATCCAGAACCTTACTTTACTTTTTACTTATCAGGGGTTATTTGGTCATTTAGAAAGGGAAAGAGAAAAAAAACTTAGAAGTCATTTCTGGATTCATGTAAGAAATTGTAAAACCAAATTACATTTGTGAAGAGGACTATGTAAGGTAAAACATATCCTCCTCTTGAGGGTGGGTACCCTCTGCCTACTGGGCAGAGCTGAACATATCTCCCTGTGATTTGGACAAAGCACATGATTTCCCACTCCTATTTTGTAGAACACTGGGTAATACATGTGTCAGATACTGTTTCCACTAAGAACTTACTAAATATCCCAAAAGGTCAAGGGAGAAAAAGAATAGATATGTAAACTCTCTGGTTTCCATTTGATAGCCACAATTATAAGCTGGTTAACATTCCAGCACCAAAAAAAGACAGTCGGGGCTGTAGCTTTCACAGCCGATGGCCACTCGGGTATCCAGTTCTGGAAGGTGGAATATTAGGCTTGACAGCTAAGTTGCTCCCCCACACTTAGAGTGAAAGGCATCAGAAATGGAGTATGGAAATGACAGCCTACACACACTGCAAGGGACTTACTCTGCCCTGAGATTTCACAAAGCCAATGCCCATGCCAAACTACAGAATTCCTACAACTGCAGTGGGGAAATAAAATACCCATTCTCCGCAACATAAAAGAATCAGGCTACACAAAGTGCCTCACACTGCATGGTTAATTAGTTTCTTCATCAAAACAGTATTCCCCTAAAGACTCTATTCTAGAAAAGAAAAAGTCTTTTTCTGCACATAGGGATTTTCCCCTCTTTTCTCACAGAATTTCCGGGTTTAAATATAGCTCTTCTTTTTATTAGGTTTTGTCTTGTGTCCTACCTGAGAGGAGGAAATCAAAGTATATTTTCAAAGAAGCTCACATGGTTGGGAAGTATAAAAAAAACTCTGGTAAGAGGCACTGCCTAACATAAACCACAGCAATTTAACAATGAAGGTCCCCTGTCAGAAGCACTAAGAACGAGCACACAGAGCAGGCTGAACCTGAAATCAATAACGTGATCCAGAATGATTTCTACCTGCACACATGTGTAGTGTTTGAGGCATTTCAAGCATTGTAAGTTCTCAAAAAGCCATCATTTGTATCAAAAGCTGCACAAAAGGCAGTATCAGAAGTCCCTTAACTCTTGCTTTGTCTCCTTTTACAGTTTCTCTGAACCACCTACACTTGTTTGTCCTAAGCCAGCCCAGCTCTGTCTTCATGTTTATACCTTTAAACATCGCTCTTCTGCCCCTCCTTCAAGAGAAAGCATCTACAAGATGAAATGACATCACAAATGGAAACTGAAAAGAATACACTACCAGAGGTCTGAGTGATCTGGTAGGACCTGAATTCTCCTCCCCTGGTAACCACATGAACAGCACTTTAAAATATAGATTATAAATATTTTTTAATTTTTCCCTAAAAGAGAAATAAAAATGTGCACCATTATCTTAGTCTGAAACAGATGGCTGCACAAGTAAATACAATTTACAGCTCCTCATCTTTTACAACCATTTTTAATAAAATCTAGATGCAGAATTTGTGCTTAGATAATACTTTAATGGCTAATGTCAATAATGATGTTATAAAGTTTAAGAGTTTGATGTTTGTCTTCTAGTAAAATAAAACCTGACCAAAGAATTCAGAAAAATACAGGGCATCAGTCGATACAGGATTGACTTTTGAAGCTCTTAACATTTTCAGAGAATCATATATGGGTCACTAACCACACAGAGCTTATGAAGAGAAACACAGGGAACAATGAGGCTTTGAAGAGAAAAATGGAAGGATCTTTCAATACAGCTCTAACAATTGGCCTGTCTGCTGCAAAGAGCTAAATTTTACAATAATAAATTTGATGGCAAACCCCTAATAATCAAGTCCTAACTGATTTCATGAAGATGCATTCTGTAAACCTGTCCTACAACTGAGAAAAGTCAATAGCGATGCCTGAGATGTACAAGGTAAATTCAGAAGAGCAGCTGGGTGGATGCATGAGTCTTGCTGCTTGTCTGCCATCTGAAAACAAACCCTAGTGCTTCCAGAAGCATTTCACTGTCAACGCTGTTTTTTCAGTGAGATCTCTTTTAACTGAGGAACAAGCTACTGGGGCCAATGTGTCCTCAACTGGGAAGAAGACTTAAGTCTGAGAACACACACTCGTCCAAGCTGGAGCAATTCCCTTACATCTTCTCTTTGTCTACTCAAACTCGAGATCATTAAGAAACAGTTATATATGTTCTATAAGTGAGCAAGCTTGGGAAGGCTCTTGGGCCAGATGTAACACAGTTGATAGAAAAGGGATGAAAACTGAGGACTTCTAGATGAGGTGACAAGGACAACATCAGTGATGTTATTATATAACAGTCACTACAAAAACTGCTTTCAAAATCTTTCCTCAATCTCTACAAGCAGCCCCTGAGGGACACTATAATTATCTCAGTTTTATAGGTGATTAAATTGAGTCACACATGAATTAAATAGGATGTCCACAGTCACACAGAAAGTAAACACAGAGATGAGACTCACTGCAGGACTCAGGCTACAATGCCACTCTTGACCACTATGTTGTCTTTCTTACATGTCCCCTGAGACTAATGTCCTCAGAAAAATAAAGGATGGACCTGACCTACAATAGTCCTTCCCATTCTCTCTTATATCTCTTAATGCAAAAGAAAAGCACTTTCAAAGCTACATAACATAACTGATCTGTGCATTAAGGTTTTCTGGCCTATTATCCTCTCCTCCTTACAAACCCACCACCCTAGTAAACATAGATTTAACTAATCTAATTCTGAATGAGTCTCACACCAAAAGTCAAGCCATAACAGAGAGAAAAAAAAAAAAAAAAAGACAGAGGTGCAGGAACAGAAAGCAAGAAGGATTAGGTTAATTGGGAAGATGAAATGACTCGGGTTTTCACACAATGCCTTGTCATCCTCTACACATGTTTGCGGGTTCCTGGGCAGGGAACTAAACTGTTGACTGATCTAATCTAGGAATGGTCAAATCCACCGATGGTGAATAAGAGACAGCTCTGGGGCTGTAACTGGACTTTGTACAACAGACCTCCTAGCAGAAAAACCAACTGGGTCTACAAGAAGAAGCATCAGAAAGAAATCAGAGAAAGAGAAACCTATATGGATGAAGCCAGACTGACACGCCTCGCCCAGTGGAAAAGGGCTTAGTACATCATCAGGCTAATACTTCCTCCCATGCTGTCTAAATCAGAGGGCACCTGGGGGTTTCTTCCCGAGTGCTTACTGCAAACAAGGCTGGGAAGTGAAAGAAAGCTCATGGTGGGCATCAGGAGATGGAGTAAGGCTTTCAGCAGTCTGTACTTAACCAAGTTAGACTGAAGAAGGGGCTACAAGCCATGGGAAATTTGAACAAAGATGGCAAAAGATGTAATTCAGCTTCCAATGAATATTCCAACTGATTATTGCTCTCTATCAGTAACAAATAGACATGAAAATATTAGCAGCCCAATTATGCTCAATAACCAGGACATATGAAGAAGCCAAATATGTCTATAGCTCTTTCCCTCAGTGCATTTTTATTCCTTATTCTGTGCCCTTTTCTATAGCTATTCATTTTCATGATCTTTATATTACCTATCAGTGGTGTTCATATGGAAGTTTGACCTAGTGATATCATACAAGGATACAGAACATGCTGTCCCATATATAACTCAAAGCTTACACTGAAAAAATGAAGCTCTGATGTGTGGATAGCTGAAATATGAAAGCATGTGAAGTGAAATAAGCCAGACACAAAAGGCCAAATATTGTACACTGCCACTTTGATATAAGGTACCTAACACAGGCAAAATCATAGAGAAAGTAGACTGAAGATTCCCAGGGGCTGAGGGAAGGAAAAGAATGGGTAGCTAATATTTAAGGACTAAAGAGGCACATGATGAAGAATAAGTTCTCAAAATAGATGGGCACTGATGATGATTTTGAAACACTAAACATACTGAATGGCACCAAGGCGTCAACTTGTAAATGACTAAAACAGTCAATTTTGTGTTGTGTGTGTTTTAAACACAACTTAAAAACCAAGACATACAGTATCTCTCACACAATTACTAAAATAAAATATAAACAGCTTGCAACAGAATTTCTCCATGAAATATTTTAAGAGTAAGTACTATAGTGGCCAAGCATGGTGGCTCACACCTGTAATTCCTGTAATTCTGGGAACCTGAGATAGAAGGATCACAAGTTGGAGCCCAAGCTGAGCAACTCAGAGACTTGGCAAGTCCCCACACCAAAATACGCATGCACGTGCGCGCGCGCGCGCACACACACACACACACACAAATTGTAAGTCTCATGAGGACAGGGACTAGATCTATTTTACCCACAACTGTAACACAGTAGACTTGCCATAAATGCTTGATAAACAAATGCCTAAAAGAAAGTAGGGGAAAGGGTTCTTCAAGTTAGGAAATACAATATTTAAAAAGTAACTTACTATGCATGAGAAAATATAATGGAGCATATTCCAAGGAGAAAGGCCAGCCTCACTGCGGCCAAGCTCTATCTCATCTGTCTTCCTCCACAGCTTGCCTTACAGCGTCTTACACATAGTAGGCCGCTAATACATTTTTGTAAAATGAGGGGAAACATATGTTTATAAAATCAATGTCATATTACTACTCTACTATTCTGTCTTTTAAAAAGTACTTTCTAATAATGAAAAAAAAACGAACTTCATAGCTTACACACAATGAAGGTAATATATAAATAGCTAGAATATATCACCCACAGAAAAAGAAACTGCAAACATAAAGTATATTGTCTGCTACATAGAAAAAAAAGTTTTTATTACTGTATTTTAGGAAGTAATAATCTAAATAAAACAAATCCAAGTATTCACTTCCAATAATCAACATCCAACCTTTACAGTAAATAGCTGAGAGAACACGTAAGTACATTTAAGGCTACCTTCTCTGAGAAAAAAAAATGTTTTTAACTTACTATGAATCACAACACACTAACAATGTTTCTCTTAATTCATCTATCAAGTAATTAAGTGTTCTTTTTAAAATTTACTTATGTCACAAAATTATACAGAAGGGGCTTACAGCCAATATGCCATTTACTGATAATTCTGCCAACTAATATTCACTGTGTATAACATTTACATTTTACATGAATTACTGAGTGACTCAATATATATTAAAGTGTACATAAGTGGAATATTTTTAAAACATAAAACCAACTGCTGGCATCCTTAACATTCACCCCCTATATGAAAGGTGAATTCACGTAAACTCATCAGGATAATGGGAACAACAATAAAAATGTCCTTTAATTCCAACCCCCACCACCCACTACCAAAAACTGTTTTGTCAATTAGCAAAGGAAAGAGAAATTCAACCTCCGTGGCGGTCAGAGTCTGCGTCTCAAGCCCCTCATTTTTATCTTCTCTACGAGCAGGTGAGCATCCTTTCCAAGCCGCCTGTCTGCTGCCTAGCTCTTTCACGCAGGCAGGGGTTCTGCATTAGCCTCCAAAATGCCAACGCTCCTCTACTAGAGGCAGCACTTCAAGCACAGCCACATGCAGGATCATCACTTCAGCACATGAAAGCATAACCACTACAGGTGTAATGAGGCAAAATACCAGCACACTGACCTCTGCTCCGCAGCACAGACTTAAAGCAGGGGCACGTCTGTGCTCCAGGAGGGTGACGGTGACACGGGCAGACAGGAAGCCCCAGATCCCTACTACCGTGGAGCTATTTACCTCTCTCAGATCCAATCCAGCTAAATTTATGGATACCAGTTTACCACCTCCCCCACCCAAAAAAGTGATCTTCCGTCCTTTACTTGCTTTCCTCAGAGGGCACTGAGTCAGTCATAGCCTAGCAAAACAATCTGCAACCTTTTTGTGAGCTATAATGAACAAGACTAACTGTAGGAGAAATGAGACTCAGATATGGCAAAAAAGCAGTCACTGAACCTTTTCCTCATCTTATAGCTGCTACTGGTGTTTACAAACTACAGGCAATAGCGTCAGGAGCCTCACAGACTCTCCCCTGAGTAACCTCCTCTCAGATCCCTAATTTGAATACCCCTTTATCAATGTGTAATGGTTTTGGCAGTTAAATAGAAGAGAGTGAGTAAAATGACATGCATAAAGTGAACCCTTTTCAAGTTGTAAATGAGTGAGTCAGGATTCTGACTTGCCGAGGTGCTCCAAATGAAAACCCTTGATATAATTTTAAGCATGCTCGTCTTACCGTTTTGCTGTTGTCTCTCTCAAGCGCAATTCACCTGGAACTCTTTAACATATCTCTAGCAATGCATTTGCATGAGGCCAGCCTCACACAGCAACTGAATTCACATCTTTCTGCACTAGCAAGCTGAAATGGTACGGCCGTACTACAACCAAGACAGGGGGAAGCATAAGCAAAAAAAAAAAAAAAGCCAGAAATCATCTCAGAGAAGCTGATCTCTAGGGATAAGGCCAAAAAATGGCTTCAAAAGAGCAAAAAGGACATACAAACATTCAGTATCAACAGCATTAACAGTTCATTTATTCCCCAAAGAAATTTGATTTTTTTCTCTCCAAACACGATGGACTTGCCTGTGGAGTTCCCAGGAAGGCAGAGTAACCAGGCTCTGCAGCAGCACTGCAGCCCAAGTAACTGTGCGTATGCTGTCCAGGCAGCCCACGGCACACGGGCTCTTCACAAAGATACTGGTTTGCAATGCAGGGCTGCTTCAAAAGAATAGACAACAGCAGTCAAACAGCTAATGGTGATTGCATAGGAGGAAAAGCATTTAATCAGGCGGATGCTCCTTGTTGTACTTAATTTAATTTTTTAAAAGCACTGGAGAAAGCCAATAAGTGTTCTGAGTGACAGCCCCATTAAATAATAATCTGAGGTCCTACAGAAGGCCAAGTTTAGGCTACAATCATTCATGCTGCAAAAGCTGGGGAAATGGCTTAATGTGTCCATGTGAGTACACTTGTGATGCAAGTGGTGTATAATGAGACTCTAAAATAACCACACACCAAATACATTAGGCTAAAAGAGGCACAGGTGAAGCACCCACAGAACCACAGCGACAGAATGCAGTTATGAGCCTGCAGAAATTACTGGGGGGAAGAGAGTTCATACTAAACTCAAAAATAAAAACAGCAGCACAAACCAGTTCTCACAATCTTTAGTCAAATTGTGCCAAGTCATGCCACAAGGTGTTTGGGTGGCAAAGAAAATATGCCAAACAACTACTCTCTCAGCGACCTCTACAGGAAAGTGGTTGCTCTGCAGTTCATCTTTGTTCAAAGGCTTCCTAGCCTCAGAAACAACCCCAAAAGTTCACGAACTAGGTTAAGACACAAAAATACAACTGAGAAGCACCTTAGGCACAAAATGAAAAAGTCAATCATGAAGTCTGACCTCATAAATATTCATTTGCTAACCACGAGGTCACTAGTGAGTGGTCAATATTCCTACAGCTCCTGGGACGTGAGGTCCCCACTGGTGATCACGAAACCCAAGGAAAAGCATTTTCCTTAGCATCGAGTTGGTTAAATGAGTCATCTCTCCACTCCCCATTGGTAAACCATCTTCATCAGTTTGAATGACACCATGAAAATATTCAACTTGCTTTCCTACAACAGACAAGTTCATTCAAAACTCTTACAAAAAGTTCTTAAAACATAAATATTATATAGTTCCTTGTTCACTAAAGTCAAGAAAGAAATCCATCTCCTGAGTTTCTAAAGACTATTACATTACACCAACATCATTTTTGGGTATCTCAGCATCCCTTGCAGAAGTTGAGGTCTTATTTGTGACGCTTGCCACTGTACCCACAAAGACTCTCCTTTTCCAGAACCAATACCATGTCATATTAGAATTATTTAAGACTTAATCATATGCTATCTCATAAAATTCTTATTGGCAATGTCACTATTTTAAATCCCTCAAGGAATAAGCCAAATATACTGCATATTTCTTATTCCCCCATAGCATAATACAGAAGGCTGGACAACTAGCAAATATTAACTATATAAAATAATCAATGAATTGCCAAGCTCCATATTTGAGGCCCAAAGGCTGTTCTGAGACAATGCCCCTTCCTCTACATAGAATCCCCATTCTATGTTCTTGGAAAACAATCAGTGTTAAAAGTGTTCTCTGCATTGAAGTAGTTCCCATGCCTCCCCCCACCCTCCAAATCGAGTTGGCTGGTAACAAAATGGAAAGTGTTCATGTTTACTGAAGCATAGGGAGAAAAAAAAACTGGTTTTTTTATTTATTCCTTCAACAAACATGCACATATATGCCAAGCAAGGTGAATAGCCATGTTCTCTGTATTCAAGGAACCAAATGAGGGGCTAGAGAGAAAGCAGGTAATTATAATGCACTGAAATACATGTTTTTAGAAGACACTGATGGGTATAAGTATCTTCCCTTGAATGTCACAGAGAAGACTTCACAGGGAAGCTAGCATGAAGCTAGCTTCTGGCCTCTGCCCAGGAGGGAGGAGCGTATGAGGAATAGCAGCACACCTGCAACTGGAAGTTGTCTCCAGAACTACCAACCAGCACACCATGCCGGCCACCGGGAAGGCTGAGGAAGGGTGCTTCAACGCCAGACTACAAAAGGCCCTCTATCCCACGCTAAGAAGTTACACATTTTATCCTACAGGAAGCTGCAATTTACTGTAAGAGGGAGGCCCTGAAGGGCATGTATGGAAGAGGGACCAGATGGGATTTTTCTTGTGACAAGGAAAGCTTATAAGAGATGGATTTGGAGGAGCCCAAGTGGTAAAGTCACTTGGACAATTAAGACAACAGATTAGACAAGGCCATGAATGAAAGTAATGAAACTGGGGCTGGATGGAAAGACAAAGGAGGCAAGAGACGTCCACTATGAGTTACATGTTGAGTGACTGGGGCTGGGGTGATAGCTCAGCAGTCTAAGCGCCTACCTGGCAAGCACAGGGACCCAGGTTCAATCCCTGGCACCACATGCTGTGCAAACCCCACCCTGGGCATGCTGAGCTGGCCACTGACACTGGCTGTGGTGGTACATGCTTGTAATCCCAGCACTGGGGAGGCTAAAACAGGAGGATCACTATGAGTCCAAGCTCTGTACCAAATACATAAAATAATACTACTAATAATAACGTGTTGAATGACTGGACCCAGGCACCCACCGAGCTGCAGTCCAATCACGGTGGACAATCAGTCTTTTCCTCTCTACCAATTCCTGCTTCTCCTGCCTTAACTGTGTTTTCTACCTAGAACATACTGCCCAGATTGGGGGGATGAGAGGGCTGGCTGCCCAGTACTGAGTTTGACCTTGGGAATACCCTCCTCACAGTCCTTCCCTGGCTTTGCTCCCTTTCTGTCACACTGTGGTGCTTTTGCTCACCAGCCTGCTCTGTTTACTTGTTCATCTTCTTCCCCCTCTAGACATAAACTGCTCAAGAGCACGAGTTTGCGCTCACTCGGTCTTGCATCTCCCTAGCCCCCGAACAGCACTCACGGCTCGCTGAATAAATAAACAGGAGGAGACGCTGGCGCATGCATGCAGAATGGCAATGCACAGGGAGCTAGGAACTGCAAAAACAAACAAACAAAAGTCATAGACTAATGTAACTTTACAGTCAGCCATAAAACAGAAGTAAAGGCAGTGGCTACAGCACAAAGCTCTGCAGGAAATCAATCCTATGCTCAGGCTGCAAGGAATATCTTGCTTAAAGGACATGGACATGTATCTGAAACATCATTGAAGAATGGTAGTGCAGGTTGAAACGAAGTTTCTATATTCAAAGAGAAGAGATATAAAGTTCTGGGGAAATGACCTCAATGAATATAAGGAAAACAAGAAAGAAGACTGACAAACATACAGATTGGAATTTGACATCTACTTAGGTCATTTCTGTAGGTAAACAAAAACTGACCTCACAAAATGCCCATCTTTCTAGGAGATTTTTTAAATTTCTAAATGTATTCTGTAGTTCACTGGCTTTCTAAGTAGATTATAATAAGCCTGGTGGTCAGATTACTCCATAGGGGGTCAATTATGAACATCAGCGCCAGCCTTCAGGGTTGTGCAGCACACCCACAGGGCCAGCTAGCTCCTGAACTCACCGAGCGGGAATCTCGATCCCACTGTTGAGGCGCAGAGCGATATTATGATTTACGAATACAATGCGCAACAATTAATCTAGGGACACATCTATCATCTCAAATACAAATTTTGCCATGAAAACATTTGAAATGTACTCTCTTACCAATTTTGAAGTATACAAATACACTTGTTTAAACCGCATGCACTCTGCTACACCAAATACCTTAAAGAACAAACCAAAAAAAGTTATTCCTTGGGGCTGGGGAGATAGCTCAGTGGCCTTGGCCTAAGTGCCTGCCTGGCAAGCTCAAGGACCCAAGTTTGATTCCTGGTACCACGTGCTGTGCCAGCCCCGGAACTCTGGGCACACCATGCCAGCCACTGAAAGCAGGTGTGGTGGCACACACCTATAATCCCAGCACTGGGGAAGCTGACACAGGATGATCACTGTCTGAACTGCGTCCTGAGACCCTGTGCCAAATAAATATGTAAAAGATTTTTTTTAAGTTATCCCCACCAAAAGAAAATTTATCCCTACCTGAGACTGACCTTCGTCACCTCATTCCACCCCCTCCCCAGTCTCTGAAGCACCATTCTACTCTCAGTTTTTATTAGTTGAATTGTTTTAGCTTCTACAAACAAAAGAGAAAATACATGAGGATATGTTTTGTCTTTCTGTGCCTGGCTTGCCTTACTATCATGTTTTCCATTCTGTGCATGTTGTTGCAAATGACAAAATTTCCTTCTTTTTGAAGGCTAAATAGTAACCCATGGTGTAGATACACATTTCCTCTATCCTCTCACCTGATGGACATTTAGGTTCATTCCATGATGTGGCTCCTGAGAATACTGCTGCAAAGAGCAAGCTGATGTCTAAACTGATTTCAAATCTCTGGGATACTCAACAAGTGGGACTGATGGACCCGCATCTTCAGCTCTGCATCCGGTGCAGTGCTGTTTGCTCTGTACATGGTTCGTAGCTTGCTATACATCCTGCCCTGGTCATCGTAGAATGCGGAAAACATGCCCAGTGGAAAAGAATTCAGTCATAGTCATATTCAGAATTCATTTCATTTAGGTTGAAAACTAAAAGGCCAAAGACAGAGCCATTGCAAAGGAACCCTGGAGTATTATGGGCATCAAGCAGCAGCCTGAAAGGTGAAAATCATGAATTCAATAACAGAAAAAGGTCAGTGTATATTATAATAATAGAGGGAAAAGGCTTCCTTCTGCTTATCTTCCAAAAACCTCATGTCAGCCAGCTGTACTTCTAGCCAACAGAAGAACGTCCTTCCTTACGTCATGAAGGGTCCTCAACTGCACTGGGCAACAACGTGTATACAACCAGCCTTTGCCTTCCCTCAGTTAAGTTTCTGATCCTTATCACAAAAGACTTGTCACTACACTAAAACATACTAATTTTCTACATGCCCACCATACAAATCACTTCTACATACACACCCGTGCATATTTACACATTTATGAGTGGGCCTTTGTTTCCTATTTACTACGATCCAGCAGACACAGGAAGGAGTTCTGATGTGATGCGTGCCCCAAGTGGGTAGAACGAAGACCAGCAGAGGTGATTTCCTTATGGCCACACTCAAGAAAAAAACTGTAGAGCAGAATTTAAAACGTTTAGAGAAATATTCTCTTCTGAGAAATGGGAATTAAATTATAAATCTCAGCAGCAGACATGAAATACTCAAGTATCAGCAAAAACATAAGCAAGAGGCACTGAGAAAAGACGTAAGGCCTTGCTTATCTTCTCGTGACGCCAGTGAGGACAGAGGCTGCAAATCCATGGCCATCAAAAAGCGTCTTCAGGAGCACAGCCTCACTGTTTTCATAAACTTACCTATGTTTTTGAACTAACTGTGAAAAGGAAAATAAAATCTAGTTCAGGGTTGGAAGTCAGTTGTATTGCTTTCAGGAACTTTATCCCAGCTTTCTAAAGTTTCACTTAGTTGGCAGCTCCCAAAAGGTAGAAAATCTTTAAAATGTGTCAAATAGACACACAGAAGTAATTTTAATTATACTTGACAGTTTTAAATCTAGAAAAACTGCCCCTGTTCAATATTTAAAATATTAAAATAAAAATTATTCATTAAATAATTTGTTTCTTTGCCTCGTTTCCTACACCTAAGAATCAGAATAATACTGGAAGTATTTCCTGGGGAAAAAAATAGGTGATAATGCTGTATATTCCACAATAAACACTTAGGATAATAAAAAGACAACAAACCAAAGAAAATTGTAACAAATTAAAATGTGTTTCTATGAAATATGACTGGCTCCCTTTGTTGTGGCAGAGTAGCACTCCAGGGTATGGAAATACACTTTTTTTAATCCATGTGTATCTTTACAGGCATACAGAAGGATACACTCAAGGGACTACAGGAAAATGAGTGCACCTTGAGAACCCAATATTAACTAAAATAAAGCAGACACACAAACTTCAATGTCACGTCATTTTTCTTAGGTAAGGAGCCCAAAATACAGAGCAAAATATGGAACTACAACTCATACAAATGGGAAGGAAGCCAGGAAATAGAGAGAGCAAGGAGGGATGTGAAAGGTTGGGGATGAAAAAGAATTAAGATGTGTGACGTACATGAAGCAACTTCCCACGACACATATAATCTGTATGTACTATAAACATGTACTAATAAGAAAAGAAAGGAAAAGAAATGGGAAAAAAGGAAAGAAAAGGGAAGGGAAGGGAAGGGAGGGGAGGGGAGGGGAGGGCAGGGGAGGGGAGGGCAGGGGAGGGGAGGGGAGGGGAGGGGAGGGGAGGTCGCATCCTGTCTTAGTATGTGCCTTTTCAAGGTATCACTAGTGGGGCCAGGAGATAGCTCAGTGGCCTAAGCATCTGCCTGGCAAGCACAAGGACCCAAGTCTGATCCCTAGTACTATTAAAAAAAAAAGAAAAGAAAAGAAAGCTATCACTAGTACAATTTAGGTCATGCTAAAACCACATGTACATCACCCTCAAAAAACAGAAGACAAGAAGCACGTATTCACAAGACCAGAATGACAGGCACTCCAAGCATGAACCTACTATTACAAATTGC
>NDGM011154985.1:0-22900 GCA_002564305.1 Octomys mimax | reverse complement strand
AGAATGATACTGTAGGACTCTTGTCATAAGGGTTATGTGAACAAATATATATGAGACACTAAGGACAATACCTGGCCCACAGAAAATGTTTGCCATCGATACTGTAGGTTTAATACATAGTTCCTATTTTTTTACTGTTCATTTTTGCTCCACTAGAATGCCGACTTCAGAGGGATGCCGATTTGTTGTTGTTGTTCACTGTAGTAACACCATCACACGGAACAGGTGCTTGGCCTCTAGTAGATACTCTGAACTGCTTAAGGAATGAATGAACTGCAACTGCTGCCCACACGCAATCCTCCCCTAAACTTGGTTTCTCTTCGTACTTCAACCTATCTTGTTTTCAATTTTTGAATGACTCCTGTGTGCTTGTCGGCATCCTCAACACCCACCCTACCCCCAGCTCTTCCTAATGCCAGAGCACTACTTCCTGGACCTCAGAGTAGTTGCCTGAGATAGCTTCCATCAGGACTGAGTCAGAGTTTCCCCTGAAATGCATTCCAGTCCTTTCTGTATCAAGTGACCCTACTAGCACACAGGCTTCTACCTCCTCCTGTGTGATCCATAGGTGGCATTAGGGATTCCCAAGGAGATGTTATATTCAGGCTCAGGATGCAGCAGACAGGCCTAGTGGGATTCTCAAGATAAACGCAAGCTGAGATACCACAGTATGAACCAAGAAGGAGACTGCTTTGTTTCATTTCTGTCTCAGTGGAAGAGCAGAGCAGGCAAAGTCTTGGCCTGGGAGGCTCTGAGCAACTTCGCCCAACCCCTTCAGCTATATCATTTAGCAGCTATTTTCCCAGAACAGAGGGAAGGAAGAAGCTATGTGCAGCCCACAGTGATCAGGAAGGATAGGTGGTGGCCACATAGACGGGGGCACAGAAGCGGGTGGGTGAATCCTAGTCACCCATGCAACTAAAGGATGGTAAGTATATGGAGAACAGAGGGTCTGTCAAAGGCTTGTATGCACAAGAGACCTGGGCTTCTACTCCCAGGGCTTGGAACTGAGGGAAACACTGGTTCCACTGCATTTCGCTTGAGGAAAGGATTTTTTCTCATTTCTGTATGCAGAATCCAGGGAACATGTCTACCAAGGTGAAACAGACCAGAACGTGTACTACTTCATGTGTCAACATAAACTCCCAGTTCTGTATCTGGAAATAGGAACTTTAAAGGGATAACTGGGTCAAGTGAAGCCATGGGTGAAACCCTAATCCAGCTGAACCCATATCTTGTGTCCTTGTAAAGAGAAGGGACACTGGGGTTCTGCACATGGACAGAAAATAATGCCACTGGAAGACACAGAGAGAAGGCAGCCTCCTACAACCAACAAGAGAGGCCACAGGAGAAACCAAGCCTGCCGAAAATAAATTTCTGTTGTGTAAGGTACCTGGTCAGTGGCATTTTGCTACGGAAGCCACAGCACACTAAGACACCAGAGGGCAAGCTGTTCAATCACAATACAGATCACTTCCAATCGCATTACACACCTCAGTTGTTGCTCATCAACTTCCATTTGGATGTTATAAATAGTAACGGCTCAAAGTTTGTTTGCTGAATGAATAAACTAAGGAATGAAAGGCAAGGAGGCTTACAGGGACTAGGAGGTGGCACCTCATCAACAGGAGTGATTTGCTCCTGACTTAAAAATAGCGGACGTTCAAGACATACATTCTACATTAGGGACTTGACGTTTCATTTCACCTGGGGTAGGTTTGTTTCCTCACTGTGAACACTAAAGCTTCATCAGGTTTTCATATCATCTGACACAGCTCCAGACAGTTAGTACACAGTTCAAAGTATGTGAATGGTGGACGAGCATGGTGGAGTGTACCCACAGTGACAGCTATGAGGGAGGCTGAGGCAGGAGTATCATAATTTCAGACGAGTCTGGGCAACTTAGTGAGGCCCTGTCTCAAAATAAAATAAAATGGCCACCTGGGTGCAGTGTGCTGGTACACGCCTGTAATCACAGCACTCAGGAGGCTGAGGCAGGAGGATCGCCGCTGAAGATCTGAGTCTCTCTGAGCTACATAGTGAGTTCAAAGCCAGCCCGAGCTACTTATAATGAGACTCTGTCTTAAAAAAATAAAATGGGCTAGTATGTAGCTCAGTGCTTCCTGGGTTCAAGTCCCATTACTGAAAAAATGTAATAAAAATAAAATAAATGCAATATGCAAACTTTGGGCAATGAAGGCGTGAGGAGGTTTACCTGAGCTAAAGACTCCATCAAGTTCCGCACCACCTTGTCTTGGTCTTCTGTCAGGATCCTGTGCAAGGTGGCTCGCCTCTCACTGTCCTTCCGCAGCATGAAGAATCCAGAATCTTTCTCTTCAGGGGAAGGGGGGGCACTGTGATCTTCAAAGTTTTCATCTGGAATGCTGTAATGATGGATGCAGCATCAGTCAGTTTCCTGTTGAAGCCGACGTGATTCCCAGTGTACTCCTGTCACCCGCGTAAGTCAGGTCCTTACCCTAGAAATAGCGTCCGTATTCCTTTCACATCTTTTTCTCCACAGGATTTTGCTCTAGTTTTGAAAGAGAAGGGATCCACCTTCAATTCCGTGTCAGGGGAAACAGAGCCGTACTCGCTGCTGCTGCTGGTGTCTTCCACCAGGACGGGCACCGGCAAGGAGATGCTGCGCAGGTACTCGGCTGGGATAGGCAGAAGGAAAAGTCGTGAGTGCTCTGGAAACGTGTACATACTGTACTGAAATGCCTGTTCAGGGAGAACAGCATCATGGGTCAACATCTCACGGCAGCCACACCTGTAATCCCAGCAACTCAGGAGGCTGGGGTAGGAGGATTACAAATTCAAGGCCAGCCTGGGCAATTTAGCATGACTCTGTCTCAAAATAGAAGAGGAAGGGCTGAGGATGTAGTTGATTGTGGTACCTGATGGCACCCCCATTACACAGCACTATGAAGTCACGCTATGCAAGGGGCTGGCCTGTGAGGAGGATGGGGTGCCTTGGAACGGGGAGGGTGGGGGATAGTGAGTGCGCACTGTAGGCTCTGACCTGGTCTGGTCTGGAGCTGACTGACACATGTGTCAGCTCTGTCTAAAAACGCCTGTGAAAGGGCATCCTTTGCTAACAGAACTTGGAAAATCGATAGACTAGAGACATCTCAGGTCTTTCCAGGTTCTCAACACTACGAATCTACAGCAAACCCAGGCTCTTCTTCTTTGGATGGAAACTAAGGTAGTGTGACAGAAGTCACTTAAAAAAAAAGAAAAAGTGGGGAGGTGGGGAGATGGCTCAGAGGAATAAGCGCTTCCCTGGCAAGCAAAAGGGCCTGAGTTCAATCCCCGGTTCCGCCAGGAAAAAAAAAAAAAAAAAAAAAAAAAGTCACTTAAATGTCATCAAACATTGGTTTTAAAGAACTTTTACCAGAAACATCTTTAATATGCTACCAATGTATTTTACTAAACAAGGCAAGTCTAAAATTATTATTTTAAGAGAAAAAGTCTGCTGTTGCCTGGAAACCCCTTCTTCCTGAATTCCTCTTGTGCTGGGCTGAGTCAATAATTTTCCAAGTGTCAAAGATGGGGGTGGTCAGTCAGCAGGTGGTGGGGTCCTCATTTTCCTTTTGTTTTTATCTTCCTGGAACTATTTATAAATTTTGTAACTTAAGATTCTGTATATATGTTGCATCATGTGCTATAAATACAACCTTAAAAAATATACAAACTATGCCATAATTTAATGTTAATTATGTCTGGAGGATATGATTTGGGATAAGTGTGGTTTTCTTTTTTTTTTTTTTCCAAATTTTCTACTGCAATCAAATATTTCTAGGATCAGAAAAATGTTATTAAATCTATTTTCCCTGAGAAAATAGTCAATAGGTAAGAACACACTTTACTGCTTTACCTAATAATACATTTTGCAATGACCCAGAAGATGGAAGAAATCCCACTGCATAGTAGGAAATGGCATTGCTCTGAAGATGCTGCTGCCCAGATATCGGGAGACTCTTCCACCCTGATCAGACTCACAGGGGGTCTAACAATGCCAGGAACATCCCAAGTCATACCATCTTGCAGGTGAACACAACCCAACCTGGTTATATCAGAGACGCTTGTTTTACTGCTCCATCCCATATATGGGTCAGGTGAAGAGGACAGGTATCAGGGCAGTCCTCAGCTCTAGTTTCATCGCGGGAGATAGACTAAGTATAGCTTCCAAGAATAGTGGATCTCAGGAGGAAATGATCATACTGATTAGTAACTGAAAGGGTATCCAAGGACGAACTAGTTGACAGGCTGTTGCTGTTTAAATGGTTCTGTAGCTGATCATTAGGAGGCAAGAATCAAGAGGAAACCAAGATGTGTTTCTGAATTTCCCAATTTAATATTGCAGTGTCTCAATTTTAAAGAGAAGTCCAAATGGCCTCGTTAAGGACATACAGCAAGAAGTGCCTAATAGCCTTTTACAGATTTACTGGACTACAGAACCCCTTTCTTCTAGAGAGCAGTTCTGGGGCCTATCATTTTATGGGCCATATTTTAGGCTGTGCTCCTAAGCAAACGAATGGACTCCTGTTAATAACAGTAAGGTTGAGTGAGAGGAGAAAGGCTGGTTGTAGGAGGGAATGCTTCTGAGGTGACATTTCTGGGGCGGTCTAGGCTACCCTCTGCTCACTTCTGGGACAACAGCAGCTGAATTTGGGGGAGCAGTTTTGTCTACTTGGAAGTAAGATGTTCACTGCTATAAGATGTCAAAGTCTTAAAGGTAAATATTGTTAGAGGGGTAAAAGCTGACAGAAAGCTGCCTGTCTCTTGGCTTGACAGAATAGCTGATCTTCCTAATGGAAGGTAAAAGCCCTCCAGTGGGGCTGATTCTTGGGGACAGTCGCTGATTGGTGATACTCTTGACTGTGCATGGGACAATCAGAAAGGGAGGCATGCATCATTTTATCTCCAAAACAAAACACATGCTTCCTGAGGGAAAACAGAAGTGCTCTTCCTAGCCATTGTGAGGTGAGAGGTCCTACAACACGTTTCTATAAGTGCATGTGTGTGTCCAAAGAAGACTGAGGTCTTGAATTATCCTGTTTTTTGCCTTTCTGGTCATATTATGTGGTCTGATTACTCAGTAATGACAGGGCTTGTGTCACATCCATGATTTTTAAGGTTGCTATGGATACTGGCTGCCAAAAAGGAGATCTAAGACGGTTAAACTGTCTGTGTTAAGGATGGAATCCAGTACCTGTTTTACGGCTTGCCTGGGAAACAAACGGACCGAAGATGTTCGCAGGCTCTATGCATACAGCCCTGATTCCTCGTCTGCTGGCTTCTAAGCTAGTGAATTTGCTTCCAGATGGATTCCTAGTCTCTGCATTCACTCATCCAGCATGCAGTTACTAGACACAGACTATTTTGGAGAGGGGCAACCAACAGGATTTTCTGGTAGATTAGAGGAATGGATGAGAAATGAGAAATCAAAGTGACCTCTGGGTTTCTGGCCTTAGAAGATGAGTGGATGCATATAGTACTTATATATTATAATGAGAAAATAATATGGGCTGAAGGGGAAATTGGTTTTAGTGGGGAAACATTGTAACTTGACAGGCTAGTTGCAGGAATGAAGAAAGGTGAGTCTGGGGCTCAGAAGATTGGGCTAGAGATATAATCTCAGTCTATGGTCACTCTAAATGGTATTTAAAGCACAGGATGACTCAATTTAGGGAAATATGCAAAGAGAACAGAGAACTCAGCCCTTCAAAATCCCAGTATTTAATGGCAAAGGAAGGAAAAGGAGGCAGCAAAGGAGAGGGACATGGAGTAGCCATGAGAATGGTAGAGAACAGAAGAAGGAAGCATCAGGGAAGACCACCCAGGAGACTCCTGAAGCATCAGGACCACCACTTGCCCTCGAAGCCAGAGAGATTGAGGACACTGAGAAAACTGTGTCAGATTTGCCTCTGTGTATCTCATTAGTGACGTGGGCCTGAGCACGACCAGAGATTGAGTGGGAGGGGAGACATAGTGCTATTGGGAAGGAAGGGAGGGAGACCTGGAGACAGTGTACTTCAAAACATGAAGCTGTGACAGCCAGCAAAACACCAGTACCAGCTCCTTGAAGAAAGAACCATCTTTCTCCCGTAGACAGGAGTGCCCTGTTCTCTGGGCCCACAAGCTGGTCACTCAGCCTATTCCTGGCCACTTACAGAAGGTACTCTTAGAACTCACAGCCCCTCCCCTCTCCCCTAAAACAGAGTGTGTGATAGCCACATATGACTAGTGGCTAACATACTAATGTACTAGATGTAGAGATGGGATATTTTTATTATTGCAGAATCATAAACCCACTGCTAGTCTATATCCCAAGGTTAAAATCTTTTCCGGGCTCTCTGCCTCTAACCTTAGCATTTCATTAGGAGCTTTTTGAGATCTAAGCTGGCCTATCCTCCTACCCAGGTACTTTAAGCACAAGGAGCACTGAACTACTGGGTCCCTTAACCCACAGAAATGGCTCACACATCCTGGCACTAACTCATACTAGGAATGGCCTCACCTGTTAAACATGTGCTAGGAGTGGCCACTTCCTATCCACCTGTTAAACATGCTCAACCTTATTTATGATGTCCTGCTCCTTGGGAAAATCTTCCTGGAGACCACACACTGACTTCAAACACTCTTTTCCCCAATACCCTCTGTACAGTCTAAATTATACCTTCTGTACAGTCTAAATTACACTATAAGGCAGATGACTATAAGTATAATGTAAGTACAATGTAAGCGCAACAGCTCCTTAAACGAGGAACTCTGGCATTATCATTAGACATTCAGGGCACAGAACATTTCCTAAACACACACTAACTGCAAATCAGTGTTTAAGTGAATGCCTTAAACCTTCCAATCTGATTGTAGAGATAGGAGAGTACTGTGGTATGAAAGTCCCACCAAAACTCACACTGAAATTTAATTTCTATCATGAGATTAAGACCATGGTAAAACCTTTAAGTGGTGACTGGATCATGAGGGCTCTTCCCATATGAATGGATTCCTTCCTTTATGGATTCATCCATCACTCGGCATGGCTCTGTTATAGATGCAGCTCTCTGTCTTTCTTACTCATCACCTGAATGCCTTGTCTTGCCATGGGATGCCCTTTATTACTTGGGACTCAGCAGAGCAGTGCCAGGGAAAAGGTCCTTCCCAGATGCCAAGGAGATACAGGTACCCTGCTCGTGGACTTCTAGAACTGCGAGCTAAAACTCAGGCTCTGACTTATAAAGAGAATAGACTAAGGCATCATATCTCTTCCCAGAGAGGACAGCCCCACTGTCAGCTGTGTTCCTAAAGTAACATGAGCACAGGTGCTGCAGGTGGGCTCTGGGGGAGAGTCTGTGTTCTGGCCTGAAACGGGGTAAGGCCTGAAGAAAATGCTAGGAAAGAAAGAGCCCTGTAAGTATATTCGTCTAGCTGGCCAGGAAGTCTGGGTCATAGACACAGTTTAAGTTAACAGGAGGCCGGAAGTTCTGAGCAACACCCCAAACAATCAAATGGGATTTTCTCTTCCAGCTAGCACCGGGGTCATACCTTCTGGAGGAAGAGAGGGAAGTGTCTGGTCATTATGGAATGATGTCCCTCCCACTGAGAACCTGAACCATGTTTGAGTTGGGGCTGTCCATTCTTTCAGGTCCAAGCCCCTGTCTTAGGGAAGGGAGGCAGACCAAGGAGGAAAGGTGTCTGGGATGGAAAAGGCTCACAAAGTTAAGGCTGCTCAGAGGAGTTCTGACTGAGGAGAATCAAGCGAGCTCTTGAGAAAGAGCAGTGTACGGCTCACAGATCTCACCAAGCCACTGAGCACAGTGGCCAGAGCAAGAGGAGGGTGGAGTAAGACTGGTGAAAACCGTCTTAGGAAGGGCTTTCTGGGTCAAGCATTTTACATAAGTGGTGTTATTTAATCTTCACAAAAACCCATAAGCAGGTGGTCTCATTGAACCCACTGCACAGACAAAGTGACAGAGAATAAGTCATGTCTAAGGTCAACTAATCCACAAGGAAACACAGGTCTGTCTCTAACTCTCACTCTCTGATTCTCTAAAATCCTAAGATTCTATAGCACCTTAAGTGGGATTAGAAAGTAAAGCCAGTGCAGGCTGAATTTCTGCTGAATTATCCTGCGTAAGGCAGAGGAGTGGGCAAGTGTGGACCATGCCCAAACAGCTGTGCGTGAGTGGCCTCACACCATCGCTCGGCCTCAGGCATTTGCCTCCTGAGAAGCTGGGGCAGAGCTGCTGCTTGCCAGTCCTGTACCACTGGCTTCACAGAAGTTCAACACATGTTACAGAAATATGTTTCCTGTGGACGAGAACCCCGCTGGGTGGAAGGGGCAGGGCCACCATGGAGCGAGTTCTGGGCACTGCCCCAAGGCTATGCCAGGATATTATTCACTTTATTCTCTAAACTCAATCTGTCAAGTGGGCTTTGATACCAGCACAGAATGACAGCCAAAATTAATAAATGACCGCACACCACACATCCAGAAAATGGCTCAGGAGGAGCAAAATCGACTTCTGAGCATGAAGAAGCCAAAGCAGGTTCTTCAGGACCTCCTTGCCCTAGAGAAAGATGGAAGAGGTGGGGGTGGGGTGGGTGGGTGAGGTCTCTCCTCAGAGTTGCTGAAGGAAAACTGAAGAGACTGTGCTCAGGAACTAATGGGCCTCCCCTGTGGGCCAAGCGACTTTAGATCATCTGAGGAACCTACAGAAATGTGTAGCCTGGCCCACAAAAGTCACACATCATGGAACTTAGCCCCTCCACGCCCATCAACCACTCACTCAACTAAGTAAAACTCTACAGGAGGTTCATGTTTTTACTCTTTGAAACACTTTAATTGATCTTCCAGGAACAAATCTATCTTCCTGGTTATGATCTCAAAACCACCTGGAGAAGCAACACCATAACTCCTGGCCTCCTAAACATAGAATGTGTTACTCCAGGGATGACAGATGAAGAGACCTGGCCCTGAACTTTTCCTCAGGGAAGCCAGTAGGTGGGCAGTTGGCTCCTGGATAAGAAAGCAGGGACTTCACTCAGATAAAAAGTTTCTAAAACACCATCAGCTTGCATTAGAGGCTTGCAACATGAGCCTTCCTCAAGGAAGACAAAGGTAAGGGGTTTCTGAAGCAATGAGCCCAGCCAGGCCCAAGTAACCAAGGGGCAATGCTGAGGCTATTTGTGAGAGGTCTAGAGTTTACGACATGGTACACGAACTCTCATTTCAGCAGGAAAGGCAAACACACTCACCATTTGATCCAGCTGATAGGGCTGTAGGAAGAAAAGCAAACAGCAACGTAAGCACACGTTGGCCTTGTTGTTAACCTGAACAATCAACAAAATGAATGCTTGAAATGGGATCAAGGTCCTTTCCAAACAGCCTATCTGCCCATCCTCATCCAGTACAAACACCGAAATGCCAAGAACAAATGGATCTTTTACTTCATTTTCATTCTGAAATGAACTATGGAAATTATTACAAAAACACAATTTACTTATATTTTTAGGCTGCTATTTTATTGATAGATGACAGTCTTTTTCTTTTTCTTTCTTTCTTTCTTTTTTGTTGTTGTTTTGGGTACTATCTGAAAAATGTCCAGATATTTTCTACCACCTAAAATTAAAAAGACACACTACCTAGATGGTTTGGAGGTTATGTAACTCTCCAACAGCCTTGTGGCTTGTTAGTTGGAATGTGGAATTTTAGCTTTAGAAGACCATATTTCACCTATTTTATACTTTTAACCCCAGAATCTACAGTGGTAGACTGCTATAAACACCGGCATATCAACTCTCTACTACACAAAGGAAGACTGTTATGTATGAGGACTCAGTGCTTGTGTAACTGATAGTACTATGGCTCCCCGCTACTTGACCCGAATGCCCGAGGGCGCCATGCTTACGTTTAATCCAGCTTCCAGAGATTTCTGTAAACAAATTCATTTACTTGTGGCAATGTTTTCCATCTTGACACTTAGGATTTAGTGACTCTGACCCATGGCCTCTTCAGTACAACTACATACCTGAAAGCTTAGGTTGTGTCTTTTTCTTTTTGCTGGAGACTTTTAAGAATTCATCCATAAGTAAATCATTAGCACAGGCTCTCTTGTCAGGGTCTGGTTCAAAGCATTTCAATATGAATACCTTGGCTTCTCCAGACATGGACTCTGGTATCTCAGGGTGGACTTTAAACATCCCCACCTAAGGCATCAACAGAGAAGAACAGAGTGTTTTCTTCTTTTTCTGCTTGTTTGTTTGTTTTTTGTGGTACTGGGCATTGAACTCTGAGCTCTCACATTGAGCTATACCTCTCAACCATTTTATTTTCTATTTAGAGACAGTCTTCACTAAGTTAGTAAGTTGCCCAGACAGGCCTCAAACTTTCAATCCTGCTTCAGCCTCCCAGAGTGCTAGGCTTACAGGCAAAAACCAAACCAAACCAAACCAAACCATGCCTGGCTAAAACATACAAGGTGCCTTGTGGGTGAACATCCCACCACCTGAACTCCTGATCCCATTACTTGTCCCCTAGTGCAGCCAGATCCTTTACTATCATCTATGATAAGGTCATGTCTTTTCCCAGGTATGACAAGAATGTGTTTTCTGTAGGTCACAGAAAGCTTACACACTGCTGTTGTAATTTTATCAGTGATGCAGGAGAATTGTTAGCTTGAGACAGCAGAGAAGCACTTGAAGTAATAATGCATTCCTTTAAAATTTCAGGACACAGGGCTATACTGGTACTAAAAAAAAAAAAAAAGTGTTTTTTGTTGTTTTTTTTTTAATTGCAACCACTCAGCTGTACTCATTGGCTACATGGCAGGCACTGTGCTATGTTTTCCATTTCTGAGTCTCACAAAATCCTCCCAACATCCAGTAGATTAAATATTATCCCTCTGACACCAGTGATGAAAATAAAGCTCAAAAGGATGAGATTACATGGTTATGAAAAGGTAGACCTGGGATTTGAACTTTGATTTGTTTGGATTCAAGTGTCTATTCTTTCTCCTGTTACATAATTTGTGAGCATTTTCCATACCTCAAATCATCTACATTAAGAGATACTTAAAATACTTTAAAGTTAAGTGAAAGGTATTTTATATCACAATGAAAATTTACTTTCTTTTTTTCCTCATACTGGCATTGAATCTAGGGCATTTGCACTAAGATACATCCCCAGCTCACTTCTAAAATTTTAAAAATTTTGAGACTGGGATTCACTACATTGCTCAGTTGCCCAAGCTGGGCTTAAATTTATCATCTTCCTCTCAGCCATCCAGAGTGCTGGCATTATAAGTACAAGCCAACATGGCTAGATCTTAAATTTTTTTTTTTAAAGTTTTAATGATGTTTTCATGTATTTAGCACAGAGCAAATGTAAAGAAAGTTTTTCTGTTAATATATAGCTTATATAAACTTATTCTTATGTAATCAATAACATACAACTGACAATAATTATGTACCTTTTACTATGTGTTAGGCATGAGCTCTAAGTGCAAAGTATATATTATTAATATACTCCAAAAAAAAAACTCCTAAAAAATAGGTACTGTCGTGTCCTCATATTATTTTTTTATTATCTTCCTTATTTATAACATCTTATGTCCCTTCACTTGTCTTGCTATTAATAAACTTTTTCTCCATATGGTGAAAAAGAGAACAAATGACATTTCTTGAATCACATAATTCATAAATCTCACTATAGAATGCCATAAACCTAGGGCTTTTAAAATCAGAGAAGAGAAAATTTAATAAGTTTCAAATAGTAGGTCCTGAATAATTGAGGGGATTTATAGAACCATAACATTAGTCATAATTGTATTTGTGGGTACGTGTGTGCATTTGTACAAGGTTGATTTCCATACTTGTGAGTTCCACCTCTATAGGTTTATCACTTAACTGCAGATAAAAATTTCATCTGTACTGAACATGTACAGACTTTTTGCCACTTATTGATCCATAGCAGTTTAAGATTAAAATAAAATATAAACCACACAAATATGAAGATATATAGACTAATTTCCAACAGGAGTAAAAGCATAAATATAACATCACATCAAATGTTCTTAGTGCACAAAGTCATTTATTACAACAACAAAGTTAACTGACATGATCACTCTAATGGATTTTTTTAATGTATTTAGTACAGGGTCTATAGCGTCTCACTATACAGATTAGACTCTTAGTGATCCTCCTGTTTTCAGCCTCCTAAGTGCTGGGATTACAGGCATGTGCCACCACGCCCAGTCTCCCATTTTACAGAGTAAGAAATTTAACTATTGGGCCGGTGAGATAGCTCAGCAGTCTAAAGCATCCACTTAGGCAAGCTTAGGCAAGCATGCAGGGACTGCAGTTTAATCCCATGCACCACATGCAATGCCAGCTCTGCCCCCAGGGTGGGCTGCTGAGTCAGCCACACACACACACACACACACACACACACACACACACACACAAAAGAAAGAAAACAGAACAACTGTAGCTTAAATACTATAGTTCACATAAAGTTTCACACATCTTGATCATGTCAGCACTGACTTGAGCACTGTCCATCTGTGCTAGTGGCCACGTGATCTCACCTCTCTAAGACAGCGTCACTTCTCAGGCACAGCTTGGGCTGGGCTAACAGTGACAACAGCATCGCCACACTAACAGGTAACGAAAGCAGCACTTCATGGTGCAGAGAATGAGAGAGAGAGAGAGAGAGAGAGAGACTGACTTTTCCTGTCAAGAAAGGCAGCTGTCTTTGCACTCACTCTTTCAAAAATGATACACCTCATTTTTGTATCAGGGGTGTGTCATTAGAGTGTCTTCCAGCTTGAAGTAAGCTGTACAAAAGTAGGACGTATGTTCTGAGCACGGTGGCACATGTGCCTGTAATCCCAGCATCCTGGAAGGCTGAGGAGGGAGGATCACAAATTTAAGCCCAGCCTGGACAACACAGTAGCTCAGTGAGACCATGTCTCAAAATAAAAACTAAAAGTGCAAAGGTCCTGGGTTCAATCTTCAGTGGTGTATGTGTGTGTGTATATGTGTGTAACACATAGCCCCTAACAAGAAGACATACACAAAAGGAATAAGGGCCCGCAAAATGGCCAGTAGCTAGGAGAACATGATGGCACACAGGAATTGTGTGTGGTACAGAAGACCAGGCACACGAGCTTCGCTTCCTGGGAGATGAGTGTCTGCTTGAAACTTCCTGCTGGCTTGACGCAAAACGGGAGGGCTACAGGACTGGCCAGGTCACTGGCAGGCCCAGTCCCCAGAAAGAGCGGTCCTGGGCGCCCTCGGATCCATTCGCACTGCAGCACCTCTTGATTTGGGAAATGGGGGCTGCTTCCTACTCCCCAGAGTCACGTCATGACACACTAGCAGGCAGAGTACATGTAGGAGAGTAAGACTCGGTTAAAGTAGCAGTTATGCCTTTTTACAAATGGGCCTTCAAACAATGAGAAAAGTATATTAATTTGGTTGAATTATAAGTGGATCAAAAATGTTCTTACACCTCCCTACATGGCAAGCACTCAGACACTGCCCGAAGCCCTTGCCACAAGTCACTTCCCGCACAGTGGGGTGTCCTGCACAGCACACTACGGAAAGGCAGTCAAAGGAAGATAAGCTGCTCTGCACTGTGGGGAAAGCCGAGGCAGAGAGCGAGACATCCACTGTACGCGACAGAAGCACCGATTCTGGGGACAGCAAATCTTGAACTTGAGGGTGTTCTCAGCCTAGGCTTACTTATGAATGTTTTTTAAAAACAAAACAAAACATACACAGACTTTCCAATAGCTATGAAAAACACTATCAATTTGTGTTCGAGATAATATAAAATGTAACCTTGAACATGGCTGCCTGTGGCTCTCCTAGTTCATAAAACGGTGGTTTTCCCGTGGCCATTTCAATGATCGTGCAGCCCAGAGACCAAATGTCTGCTGCTTTGCCGTAGCCTCGTGGTCCTTTGTCGATGATTTCTGGTGCCATGTACTGGAGGGTGCCTAGAAATACGTCAAACACATCACAGCTTCTTAAAGAGAAACCATGTGGCGGTCTAATTAATGGCAGTTTCACTTGTTTTACAAGAAGTAAACCAATTTTAAAAAGATGACTTAGCTCCTAACAGCTCGCCTGTGAGGTCTAGCTCTCTTCGCTGTTAATAAAGGTAGAAATAACTTATATAATGGACTTAATCAGTGACACAAAAATATAAGCAGGGTATGAGTCGGCATGTTCTCAGCACCTAGACAATGGAGGATAACGAAGCATCACTCCATTGGAATCTCTTCATGGCTTCTAACCAAACTCTCTTTTGGGACAACAGAGACTATATCAACATATATTGTCTGCATTCAGTTCAAATACATGAAGACTGCCAGGGCTTCATACTTCTAATGTTTTCCAGGAAAAAAATTTAGATTATTCATCCTTTTCCTTAGACTTATATTTCTCAATTCCTAAATTGAGTGCTTAGCTCTACGCTGGTGACCACTGCACTAAGTGAAAGAAGGCAAGCACAGACAGATAAATCTCGCACGCTCCTGCTCACTCATGGAATCTGAAAGGGCCGACCTCATGGAGGGCGGGAGTGCAGTACTGTCTGCCAGCAATTCAGGAAAGTAGGGAGGAGAGTGGTATGGGGAAAGGCCAGTCAGTGGGTACTAGATTACAGTTATATTGAATAAGTTCTGGTACTCTATATAGGTGACTAGATGTAACAATGGGCTGTATGTTTTAAAAACAACTAGAATAGGTCGGGTCTTTTTATTATTTTCAGCACAAAGAGATGATAACTGTTTCAGAAGGCTGATATGTTTAACATGCCTTGAGCATTATACAGTGTATTAAAACATCACATGGTACCCCATTGAATATGCAAGTTTTATGTCAACTTAAAAAAACTTTCAAGTTATTCTTATGTCTTAATCATGATGGCATGGCTCCTCCTCCTCCTCCTCTTCGTCTTCTTCTTCTTCTTCTTCCTCCTCCTCCTCTTCCTCTTCCTCTTCTTTTTGTATTTTAGGGAAGGGTCTACAGGGTGTTCAGGGTCTCACTACTAGATTGGACTCCTAGTGATCCACCTGTTTACAGCCTCCCAAGAGCTGGGATTACAGGTGCGAAGGGCATGACCATTTTGAAAGCGCTAGTAAAACAAAGTAATGTAAATAATTTCTAGTATACCCTATTCTGTAAATCACATATATGAGACCTACTGTATATCTGAGGCACAAAGAATAGCAGATTTAAGTAATCAAAGGCAGAACATGAGCCATCAATGGAGCTAAACCATGATATAGTATCAATAAGAATAAAAGAAAAAAAGAAAAACTTTAAAAGCTCCATGAAATCAGGGAGTTGAACAGTAATGGTGAGGATGGCATTAAATGTGGGCCAAGAGACTGTGGATCTAGTTCTGACCTGTTGTCTCTCAGGCAAACACTCATGAGCAATGACATCTAGTGACAAGTGACAGGCTAGAGTCACACTTCTAGTAGCCACTAGAGTTGGAATGAGTCAGGAGCTTGAACAGGAACATATTGTATGTTACAGTTTGGATCTTATATGACCCCCAAAAGTTCATGATCAAAGGCTTGGTCTTCAGTTGATAGTGGAATTGGGTGGGACTGGAAATGTTATGAACTTGAGCCCTCCAGAAGGACGTTAGGTCCCTGGGGACACATCTTAGTCCGTTTCTCATCACTGGGACACAATGCCCAATACCCATAACTTAAGAGGACAGGTTTATTTTGGCTTATAGTCTGTAGGAATCTCAGTCCATAGTCAGCTGGCTCCCAGGCAGGCTGGCACGGCTGAGGATAGCTGTTCATAGCATGGTTGCCAGAAAGTAGAGACAGACAAAGGAAGAGCCATGAAGAGAGACAAGTTTTTCTAGGCCCAAACACCCAGTAACCTGCCTTTTCAACCAGACCCCACTTCCCAACAGCAAATCAATTATAAGCCCCCACAACCCAGTCACCTTCCTAAAGCCCTAATTATGAATGCATGAGGACTTTGGGGGACATCTAGACATACATTATAACAAGGGGTGCTTCTGAATAGGATCTGAACCCTCCTGTCTCTCTTTTTGGCCACATGAAGTGAGTGGCTTTATTCCCTGTCCTGACATTCTACCTTGACACAGGCCCACAGTGATAGGACCAAGCGACCATGAACTAAAACGTTTAAAAGCGTGAATCAAAATAAATCTTTCTGCCTTTTAACTTGTTTTTCCTCAGGTATTCTGTCATAGCAAATGGAAAGCTGACAAACAGAAAACTGGTAATGAGAACTAGGGTTGTTGCTGTGACTACAGCTAATGCAATGATTCAGCAGCCATTGGAATTGGTTTGTGGGAAGAATTTGGGAAAGCTGAGAGAAGCAGGCTAGAAAAAGCCTAGACACGCTATCAGCAGGGCTAACTGGATGGCTCTGATGGAAGATGAGAAGATCAAAATGCTGACAAACATTACAGCCCATTCAAGTTAATTTGTACTGAAGAAGTTGTCTATGTTTTGTTCATGCACTGAGGTTTTATGGGAAGCTGAGTTTACAGAGATGGACTAATTAATGTGGAGAAAAAATTTCAAAAATAGCATAGCACACAGGCTGTGGAGTGGATACCACTGGCTGCTTCAGCCAGGTTTACCATGAGCACTAGAATGTAAAGCTGGCAGATTGATTTGAAAACTGCTATTTACCGGAAAAGGAAGACATTTAAAGTTGCAGCTAAGAGGGTGGAATTGCAATAGATCAGTGCCATTAAAAAGAAGCCAAACACTTTGCACCAGAACAACAGAAAAGATACACCAAGGGACACCAAGATACACTCTCCAGTAAGCAGCAAGATCCCACCTGTAGCAAGTTCAAAGGCTTGTCTGAGAAAAATCCCCAGGGTACTCTAGCACAGGACCACGTAAGGAATTATCTCCGTAGGACTGTTCACTGTGCTCATCTGTTCTGGTACTCAAGAGGCTGCAGTAGCCCAGGTTCAAGCAGGCTCCAGCAGTGTAGATAGCACCAATGGCAGATCCTGACATGAGTCACATCAGGCTGATTTTGCAGGCAGGAACTCAAGAGTTGCAGAGTCATAGAGGTCAGGGAAGCCTGAGAAGCCAGGCCGTGTTTAGAAGAATCAGTCTTGCAAACAGACCCTCAATTGATGTGTAAAGCTGTGAGAGTGAAGTTGAGGCTGCAGTTAGAAACTCAAGGAGTGTGAAGTGTCTGCAGGAGGAGGTTCCAGGCAATAAGGCTACCCAAGGAATGGCCAACGTGCCTCAGCGCCCAGTGCCACAGGGGCAGGGCTCCCCAGGTCCTTCCACCAAGTGCCTTGGGAGCTGGTCATGGACCTACAGGAGGTAATGGTGCTCTGCAGAGAGTTCTGGCCTTGCTTTTCTTTGATCCTTCTTTTCTATTCCTTTGTTCTTCCTTTTCGTATTGAGATAATTTACTTTGTGCCTTGTATCTTGAAAGTAGATGATAGGGGCTCATAGTTAAGACTCTACACCAGACTTGGACTTCTGGGCAATGCCAGAATTATTAAAACCTTGGGGCCTCCTGGAGATGGAGTAAACGCATTTTCCATTTTGAGATGGATATGAATTCCAAAGGCCAGAAACAGAATGTTGTTAGTCTTGGTCTTAAAAGACCTCCAAAGACTGTGTGTTGAAGGCTTGGTCCCCAGCTGATGGCAATGTGATGATGGATAGCAGTGGAAACTTTAGGAGGTGGGACTGGTAGAAGGACATTAGGTCTCCAGGGATGTGTGCTTAAAGGGGATACTGAGGCCCGAGGCCCCATCCCTTTCTCTTTTTGCCTCCTAGACACCATGAGGTCAACAACTTCGCTCTACCGTGAGTTCCCTCAAAGTGAAAGGTCAAGTAGCCATGCACTGCAACCTCTGAAAGTACGAGTCAAAATACATCTTTCCTCCTTTTAAGTTGTCTTACTCAGGCATTTTGTTACAGTGATAGAAAGCTGACTAACAAATAGTCACTATATCCTTTACTACAGATATACAGATCACAAGTTCAGCAAATAGCAATTCACCTGCAACGCTACGTTGAATAACTTCAAATTGTGAAGTATTCACCAAAAAAATCTACTTAAATATTCTGCATAACCAAAGTGGCAGATATTTTGATAAATCAGGTCGTGCCTTTTGTGTATACCTTATATATGATTTTTAGGTGAAAACTGATATGAAATTTCTCCAACCTGGTTCTATGAAAGCCACCATCACAGTTTATAACTGACTACTGTTCATTTTAAGAAGGCTTTTTTTCATTTATGTATTTGGTATAGGGTCTCACTACCTAGCCTGGACTCCTAGTGATCCTCCTGTTTTCAGTCTCCCCAGCACTGGAATTACAGGTGTGCGCCATCACACCTGGACTCTTTTGCTGGCTCAGCATACCCCAGGAGCAGGCCTGAAGTGGCATGAGGGACTGGGGATCAAACTCTGGCCCTTGTGCTTGTCAAAGCAGGTGCTTAGTCCTCTGAGCTATCTCACTGGCCCTTAAAAAGTACGTTATAGGTTTTGCAGCCAGGAAGATAGCACCTGCCTGGCAAATGCAAGGTCTTGAATTTGATCCCAGGTACCACACACACACATACACACAGCATGTTATATCTTTCAAGTACTGTCTAGCTTTATCCTTCAGAGCTTACCATTTCATGGCTGTAGTTTATGTTTGCAGATAAGTACATGCCTGTTCTCAGCTTAAACTGGCCAAATTATCGGAGTAACTCCTTTCTCTTGACCAACAATAAGGCAACTGTGCTACCCAAGACTCAAGTACTCTTGGGATGAAATTGTTATGATTTCTCTTTCACTTATACCTTTTCCCCAAGTGATAATTTTTTAATGACTGAATTAAAATTCAGTGGTCTTTTAGAAAATACGTGTTGAAAACTACCATTCTCTTTTGTTGTTTCTGCCTCAAGAATAGGTGAGAGACCCCCACCCCCCCTAAAAAAAAACTGTACCAAAAAAAAAAATAGGTGAGAGAATTTGAGGTATATGAATAGTTGAGTGGGGATTTCAACTGATCAAAAATATGGTTCTCTTTGTTTCGAGACAGAGATTTGCTACGCAGTTAAGGCTGGCCTTGAACTGACTTTGTAGTCCAGGCTGGCCACAAGCTCACAGTGATCCTGCTGTGTCAACCTCCCGGGTGCTGGGATTGCAGGTGTGCACCACCACACCTGGGTGCAAAATATAGTTAATTTTAAAAACTTGAATAATGATTTCTGCTAGTCTATTCAAAGGAAGTTAATGTTTAAGTTTTTTTTTCTTTTTAATTTTTTGACCAATCACAACTAATTTGAAGACAATAATATGCAATGTTAACAACCACTGTTGGAGTCCTATCATTTTGTTCAGTGAAATTCTGTGTTGTTCTATTTTTTCTTTCTTTTTTACTATTTTTGTATTTTCTTTAAAGATAAAAAAATTAAAAATTGAATAATTCAAGTGATGGCAATAATAAATTACTCAAACATTTTTATCCATCAGACACTGTCAAAGAACTTTGCCAACTGTGTTCACTTATCCCTCATTGGACAAGTGGCACAAGAACTTTTCTTTTTTTAATTTAGTGCAGGTTCTACATGGTCTCACTACACAGATTGGACCTGTAGTGATTCTCCTGTTTTCAGCCTCCCAAATGCTGTGATTACAGGTATATTCCATCATGCCCGGTCTCAATAGCCACCTCAGTGCACTCCGGGAGTGGGGCCGGCACAGCAGGCTGGGGATCGAACCTCTGACTCCTGTGTCTGCCTAAGCAGGCACTTTAATCTGCTGTGCTATCTGTCCAGCCCTCAAGAACACATTTAAGTCCTGTGTTCATACCTATTTCTCTCTTTCTTGCACAACATATGATACTTTTTTTTTGTCATGGTAGGTGTCACTAAGGTGGCCTTTCAGTAAAGGTTCGAAGATGGTGAAGCCATGAGGTTGCTGGGAGAAGAATGATATTGGCAGCCAAAAGCAAGTGCAATGGCCCTGCAGCAGAAGCTTGCTTGGTGTCATGAAGGAAAGGCGGGCAGATAGGCCCATGCTTCTGGTGCCGAGAAAGCAAGAGCAAAACAATACAAAGCGACGTCTGAAAGGTGATGGGCTCCAGTGGGGACAGCCTTATCCACATCACTGAAAGGACTTCAGTATTTGTTTGCTTTGAAAGAAATAGAAAGCCATGAAGTGCTCTAGGTGATTGGACCCACTGTGTCAGGAACAGACAGTAGGGTGCAAATGCAGAAGCAGGAGAATGATTAGCAGCTACTGAACTGTGGCGGGGGAGACAGGTGGGCGGCAGCCACAGAGTAATGGTCTATGTCGGGACGTATTTTGAAGGCAGAGCCAGTGGGCTTCCTTGATGACCTGGGTTAGAGTCTGAGAAAAGTGCCACCGGTAACTCTAAGTTCAGAGCAGGCATAGCTGAGACAAGGGAGAGTGTGGGCGGAACAGGTTTGGGGAGAAGATAATTAATTCATTTAGCATGTTAAGTCTAGTTTTATTAAGACACAGCTCTATTACTAACTGGCTGTGTGGCTTTGGGCAAGTTCTGTAACCTCTTTGAACCTTATTTTTCTCACTGTAAACTGGAATAATGACATGGAAGGATTAAGGGTGACGAATGAATTTCAATGCACACAAAGCACTTAGCACCGATAGAGGTATACTGTAAGTACTCCATACATGACAGTCCCTGTTGTCTTCACCTCATCAAAACTACCAAGAAGTGAAACAGATCCTGGTCCTTTAACTAAATTCATCAAAGCTACCTGAGTACCTGTGACTCAGTGAGTACAAGTTAGTGCTGTGAGGTCTACAGCGTTGGGGGTACTGAGGTCCACACACCAGGGCTCTCCGTATCAGCACTTAAGAAAGATTTAAGCTCGTCGTCATCACTCTCATTTGAGGCCAGTGGGGGAGACACAGCAAAAACAAAGGTCCCAAGCCAGGGATATAGCTCAGTGGCACAGCACCTTCGTGGAAAGTGTGAGGTTCTGAGTTTGATTTCCAGTGCAAAAAAAAAAAGGTCCCAGGGATGATTGCTTTCATAAAGTGCCTTTAGGAAAAAAAGAGAAAAGTTTTTAAAGATTAGAACATAATAAATTAGCATCTTTCTCACAGAAGTGTGAGAAAATAGGGATTTTCCTTTCAGAAGTTACTAAGATTTGGCAGCATCTAAAATGTGCCTTGCCAAGTTGAGAAAATATGAAGTAATGTAGAGATGTTTAAAGTTAGTAATTTATTTTATTTGGAAGTATATTCTAAATGTGTAACTCTGTGCCTGAAATACCCGCTGCCTTGAGGGTAGCACCTGAGCCAGAGGTGTTGCTGATGCTGAGGAGAAAATTCACAGAATCTCTTTCCTTTTTTTTTTTGGCCGCCCAATCTAGGTAAAAAGGAAGGTAAGGTAAAAAAGAAGAGCCTAGAGAGCAAAAGGTAGATTGAAAACTTGAGTTCTACCATGTACAAGCCATCATGACCTCTACAATGATAACCATATTCTCTCAGATTCTTCATTCACAAAATGGAGGCCCTTGTACTCCGTCACAGGATTCAGAAATGGGGACATCTGGCTACTCTACCTTATGGTAGACCAGAGAGGAAAGATTAACCTTTTAAAAAAGTGTTGCTAAATCTTTTTCAATAATAACAACCACAGTGCAGTGACAACAACAACACCTATTACTGCTCATGAGATCAGCATGAAATAAGAACTTGATGCAGACACCAGGTTTGAAGCCCCAGGTCCCCTTCTTGTCTCTCCTTTGCTGTTGAGCTATTGTCAAACTCTTCAGCTTGTTTCTTTCTGGCTACCTTTGCCCTTTTGCAAATCACTTTGTTCCACTCTGCCAGGACTACGCACTAGAAACGGCTCAGTCATCATTGCCTAATTTCTCCGGAAAGCGCTCTTCCCACCCTCTTCTGTGGGGTGAGTCATTTCCTCTTTCTGAATGGAAATCCAATGGTTATTTATATCATGGAGTAAAGGAATAGATCCCAGGAAGAGAATAACTAGGAAGGAGAGAATTCAGAGGCCAGATGGGAAGTGAGATGAGGATGTGTAAGAATAACAGAGGTTGAGCTAAGGAAATGCTTTTAAAAATAAATCTTGCTAATGTTAGTGAGGTTGTAGGCCAAGCAGAAGAGATTTAATTACAGGAAAAAAAAAAAAAACCAACAACAACAACAACAAATTGAGAATAAATAACCTTCAGTGGCACTGAACAGGAGACTAAGCAAGTCACATAAACACAAGAGGAGACCTGGGGCAGCTCCAATTCTGTGTAATATTTTTCAGTGAGCATCAAAGGATACCAAAATTAATGTCTGTGAGAAAGCTGACTCAGTTTATCTCCCACCTTAGACTCAAAGTCGGCAATTATTTCTTTAATTGCGTAAGATCTGTATCATTGCAAAAACATACCTGTAAAGGTTTCGGTACATGGGTTTATGCCAGCAAGCCTCTTTGATGTTCCAAAGTCAGAGATCTTGAGGACACCACTGTAGGTATTAATCAATACGTTGTCACCCTAGGAAAAAAAAAGGGCTTCAGTCAAAACCATAGCCTTCCTTCAGGTACTCCTACTACAGATTTGTAAAATTCAGCTAGAAGGAATGATTGAAACAAATAAGGATATTATTCTATGTTCTCATTAATAGTGTATCTCAACAGAATTCTTAAAACAATTTTGTGTTCATATACCACAAAGTGTTCACCATCTGTTCAACTCCCAAGATCCAGCATGGTTCTGAGGGAACGTTCGCTGCTATTTGCACCTAGTAAGGCTGGATGAGTACGATAGCTGTCGAAGTTAAATAAGGAATTACATAATTCCCAATTACTTTACTATCTTTTCTTTTCTTTTTTTTTTTTAA
>NDGM011154980.1:0-20957 GCA_002564305.1 Octomys mimax | reverse complement strand
TTGGTCTGCAAACTTAGGTTGTTAACCCTCCAGAAGAGAAGCTTATTGTTATTACCCTATAACATAGGTAGTTGGGCTTAACCTCACTACATAACATGAAACAGGTATTTTTTATCAAGTATTGATATGTTAAACTTTAAATCCCTCCAGAATATGAAGAAAAATATTTAAAAATAAAAAATATTTAAAAAACAGGCATAAACAGTTATATATTTTTTATGTGTAACTGCTACTCATTTTAGACTCTTCCTGCCAGATCTAGGCACAACTTTCTGTCCCCGGGTATATCCAGCTAAGTTCTGGGGCCTCTGTGTCTCCTCTACACTTCTGTTGCAGTCCTTTCTCTAGGCCTGCTTGTTCTATCCCACTCCCATGTGAACTTTCTAAACTGTGTATCTGTGTTGCTCCCTGCTAATGTCTTTCCTGGATATTCCTGCCCCTACCATCAGACCCAAGCCTTTTATGATTTGACCCAGACCCACTGTTAGAACCCCCTCCCATTTCCTCCCTTCTGGACACATGCCTAGAAGGTCCCTTCATATGCCCAACATCTTTTCCTTTCCATATGTTTGTCCCTACAATTTCCTCTGTGTGGCAAAGAGCCAGAAACTCAAACTCACTAAACATAAGACAAACACATTGATCTAAATATGCCTACTGCAGTTTGGATAAGCCTATGTGTTAAAGACCTGGAACCTTTAAGAGGTGGAGACCAGTGGGTGCCTAGGTCATTGAGAGTGTGCCCTTGAAGTGGACTGTGGGGCCCAGTTCCTTCCCCCTCCTTTGGTGGGCTTTCTACCCATTAATGAGTTATTTTGTTCTGCCACACACTCCCACCATAGCGTACTGCTGCACCACAGGCCCTAAACTATGGGGCAACCAACCATGGACAAGAAGGTCCAGAGCAGTGAGCCAAGAGGTTTTGCTCTTCATGTGGAGTCTGTGTCAGGTATGTTGTCAAAGTGCTAGCACGTTGTCCAAAAACAAAGCAACTCAGGATGTAAAACCCAATCCAGTGAAACAAGTCTCTGTTCTGCCCTAGTTCTTTTCTAAGTAGAATTTTTACACTTACTGCTGGGAGTGGGGAGATGGTGCGCAATAGGTCTAACTTGACATCTCAGTATCCTGAGTTGAGGGATGAGAAACAGGTTTTGTTACCAGCAATAGATCCCAGGGAGGCCTCTGGGGTGGTGGCTAGGGAGCAGGGTACATTCTGACTAGCTGTCATGTAACGAAGAAGAACAGCACATCTCACCAGAGCCGGGGAAAAGAGGAGGTCAGGGAGGCAGCTCCCAATGGAAGCAGGCTGCAGACAGGCCGCTGCATCTTAGGAGCCTCCTCCATCCTCCCCTGGCCTTCCTCAGAATCCAATGCCTCTACCTGGTGTTTCCAGAAGTCGTTATGAATTCCTGTCCTCCACCCCAAGTTACATCACTGTAGGTTTTGTTTGTTATTTTTAAATTTGCCTTTTCATCTATCCAGTGTAAGTTCCAGAAAAGCAGACACTTTTGTTTGTGCCTCTCATCTCTCTATTTTAACCACTTCCCTTTCTTTCCCTCCTGGCCCACGTGGATGGCCCTGCTGGGATCCTGAGTACTCTGGCTACGGGTGGGGATGTGTGGCTCACACTAGAGATGAGAGCTGAGCAGAGCTGAGCTACACATTCCCCCGGTGGCTTCCGTGCAGGTTCCTGAGCACTGGCTGCCTCTCTGCACCGACATGACAGTTCTATGCCAACAAACGCTCTCCACAGAGGTCAAGGTCTAGCAGAGGCTCCTTTCCTTTGCCCCATCCAACCTTGTTCACAGCCTAGGATGTGGGGGAAGTCTAAGTCTCCTTAGACTTCCCTCTGCTCTACCTGCGCCTTGTGAATAGTTCCTTTATTGAACTCTCCTCATGTTTCTCAATTAGGACCCCTGCCGAACATAGTCTTCTATTTAACTTTGTTGCCTAAGGACACACAGCTCAGCGCCTTTTATGCCACTCACACTTAATAAATTCAGGGATTGAGGAATTATTAAGCATCAGTTAGTACAGGAATATTGAATCGTACATGGAAAATGGATTAGGAGAACAATTTTCAAAACTATTTTTGACCAGTATGTACAGTAAGACATATATCAGCTGCAATGCGGTGTTTATGTACCTGTGTACACTACAGAGCAACGTTACTTTTACTGTGCATGATACATGCTGACATTTTCTACTTAACTCTGCTCTATCTTGTTTCTTCAAAATAATGTCTCAATCACTTCTGCTAAATTAATTTAAAGGCCTGTAAAACAGTTGCAACCCACAGTTTAAAAAGTGATCGTTAGAACCATCTGCATTTTGGAGAGCCTGTAACTTCCATGTTAGGGCCCTAGGCCACATGAACAAAGATGGAATAATGTCATGATGGAGGTTCATGTAACGGGAGGTGGCTGTGATGCCTGGAAGAATCAGATGATGTTGCCATTCTGTCTTCAGTTTTTCAATTATTTCTCAAAGTTGAGTAATTTTTAAGGGCTAGCCTGATTTGAAGGAGGGGTGGATGAGACCTCTTGAAACATGCTGCCCACAAGAATGATTTTGAAATTTCAAGGTCATGAAAGTGAGAGAACCCCACGGTCCATGTGCCCACGTTATGCAGTGGGGTCCCGAGCACATTGGAAGACGACAGCCCATCTTCGTGCTTTCCGAGGGACCCCGGCCTCCCTCTGGGAGCAGTTCCTCCTTGCAAAAATATTCCTGAGTGCTTGATTATTTGGATCGTCATGTGACCAGGGCCTCACGCAGGCCTGTCATTTTGCCACTGGACAGTCTTAGGGTTTCAAATTCTGTCTGCTCTATGGTTCTGTCCATCTCAGAAATTGTAAGACTATTTTAAAAAGCGAGTTATATGTTTTCTAAAATTGAATATCACCTCTTCACTTGCTACCTGTCATTCTGCTGATAGCCAAACTGTAAAGCTAAGTCAAACGGGTAGAAAGTAGTCATAGACATTATTTATGTGCCATTTAAATCAAACCCATAATCTCTGTCTTTAAGCAGCTATTTCCTCACTGTAATATTCCTAAAAGACAGATGTACAAAAGCAAACAAACGAGCTTTGCCTGTCCTCAGCTGATTACACATGTAACCTCAAACTCATAAGGGGAGCCTCAGCACGTGTATAGACCATGCATTGACTTGTTTATTAGCCTTCAAATTTACACCAGTGCCTACGATATTCCAGGCACAAGTGAGAGAATAGGGAATGAAATAGGCCTTTGTGTCCACGTTCTAGCAAAGGACGCAGAAAAGAGCCAGAGAAGGAGGGACATTTGTACAGCACCAGAGATGTGATAAGTGCTGTCCGGACTGCAGACCAGTGACTTGTGCTGGGAGATTTGAGCACAGGAACATACCCATGTGAGCACTGTCATTGTCAGTGGTGCCAGTGAGGGCTTTCTGGAAGGACTGGCATTCAAGGAGAGTGTAGAACACTAGACCACAAAATTCTTTTTCTTTTTCTTTCTTTCTTTTTTTTCCCAGTGTTTTCTCAACTTTATTACTGGCAGTGTGTGGGGGTGGTAAACAATCATGTTTTTAAACCATTTTGATGTGTGTGCTGTGAAGTGAGCACACAGGGACACCCACGTCTGGTTTATCGACACCCAGGCAAGGACTTCTCAGCCTGGCTCTGAGGACCATCGTGATTCAGCACTGTGCAGGCTTGGGAATTATGTACACTTTAACAGGCTTACTGAAGGCAGTGGTGCCCTCGATGCTGGTGTCTACCTGGGGCAGTCCCTCACCACCTTCGATCCAGGGGGACTTTAGAATGTGAGCAGTGGAGCTGTAGGCCAGCAGCAGCCTCACTTCCACATGGCATGGTTCTGTCTAGGCTGCACCACATAATTCTTGAAGTGAAAGCATCTAGTAAAAGCAAGGGCACCCGCAGAGGCCTTGGGACCCTGATGAAGTGACCAAGGCCATGGCTGGAACCATAGTTGCCTTGGCCATTGTTTTTTTCTTTTTGCATGTAGACTCATACTTTTGATTATTTTTCATTTTTTAATTTATTGTATTTTATTATATTATTATTATTATCATCTTTTTTTTTGTATTTTAAGGAAGGGTCTACAGGATGTTCAGGGTCTTACCACTAGATCGGACTCATAGTGATCTGCCTATTTACAGCCTCCCAAGAGCTGGGATTACAGGTGTGCACCACCACGCCTCCTCTCACTTGCCCCTCAGCGTGCCCTGGGGCGGGGCTGGCTTGGCAAATCCGGAGATCAAAGCCCTGGCCCTTGCGCCTGCCTGCCTGAGCTTTAATCCACTGAACTATTTGGCTGGCCCTTGATTATTATTTTTAATGGTGGTAAAATACACATAAATTACCCTCTTGGTCAGTGACACTGTGTGCATGCACGTCGTTGTGAAACTATCAGTACTGTCCATTTCCTGAAATGTTTTCTTCACCTCAAACTCAAACTCTACCCCATTAAACCCTATATCCCCTCCTCCCAGCCCTGAGGACCACACCCCTGTCCCTGTAGATTAGACTACCTGAGGTACCTCACAAAAGGACAATCACACTGCATTTGCCTTCCGGGGACTGGCTTATTTCACCTAGCATAATGTCCTTCAGGATCATCCTCCTTGCATCAGGTACTAGAGTTTTCTTCCCTCTAAAGGCTGAATAATATTTCAGCATATGAAAACACCGCATTCTGCTAGCCATTCATCATGATGGTCCGGGGGACTTGAGTTGCTTCCTCTTTGCTGCTGTGGCCAATGCTGCTATGAACATGGATATGTGGGTTTCTCTTTAAGACCCTCTTGCAGCTCGTTTGGGTCTGTACCCAGAAGCAGGTTCCTGGTCTTTGCTCACGGCCCCCTCTAAGGATACTGAGCTGACTTGAGCACCCCTCTCCTCTCCACTGGAAGTTCCTGGTGGGTGGGACCTTGTGCTGACATCCCACACCCTGATGGTGTGTGAGACGCACAGTGCACACTTCAGGTGGGTTTATTGAATAAGCATATCTGAAAAGGGCTGCTGTGGAGGAGGTGAGGGTTAAGCCAGGCAGAAGCTGTCTCTTCCCCTTCTGATTTTATTTATTTTTATATGTTAGGCTTCTCTGATTTTGTTTGCAAAGGAAATTCTGCCCCTAACATAAAAGCAGATTTAAGCCATTTCCCTGTGGGAGAAAGAAAACTACAGAGAGCTTTCATCCTGCCACCTGTCCAGGGGTCCTGAGTGGCTCTGCCAGGGCAGATTCCAGACTTCCTGTCTCCTATCAGAGCTCTGCGGCTGCCATCCCCTGCAGCAGGGGAAGGAAGATTTGTTTTTTGGCTTCTCCCTCCACAGTGCCTCTTGCTGTCTTTCTCCCCAAAGGTCAGAGCAGAACAAGAACAGAGCGGAGGGGAGACCCTTGCCAGAACCTGCCCAGTTGGCATCTGGCTGTGCAGTCCACAAGTCTGCTCCCTCACCCTGAACTTCTAGCAGGTTCACCGGGAGCTGTGGCCCGAGCCCCTCGGGGCAGCTCCAGTCTCAGACTGCTCAGGAGCTCTGGGGGCTTGGTGGGCAGGGGGAGTGTGGAGTGAAACTGTCGGTCGGAGTTCTTTTGCTCTGAGGCCACCCCTCCTCTGAGGTGATCACTTCTCACCAGTGTGTTGTGTGTGTGTGAATGAGTGAGATACAGACAGAGTCAACCTGAGAAAAACACAAAATGGTGCAGAGAAAAAGAACTTTCCCCTTGGAGTTTTAGGGATCAGATGATCTGAAAGGCTCTGGACAGGGCTTAGTGTGCAATGTCAGATGTCATCCTTGCTTTTGCAAGAGAGGGAGGCAGATTCTGAGTGGGCCTGGGCTGTGCAGGAAAAACTATGTTCATTCTTGAAATCCTTGCAGCTTACCACAAAAGACAGACTTTGGGACAAGCTCCTTGGCTCATACAGCTGACTCTGCCTCTGCCCATTGTCTTCTGAAACACAGCCTCCGTGGCATAAAGGAAGATAATTTCCTGATTCCCTGTTGTGCCTTAGTACTGAGCATAGGGAAGTTGCCCGGTGACAGGCAGCAGGACTGAGGCCCGTGACACGTCCTCCTGGCTAGTTAGGAAGCTGCTGTTTGGTGAAGCCCTCCCAGCCGTAGTGCCTACCCACAGGTTCCCTCCATAAATCATCTGGGCCTTATCCCACCTTTGTCAAAAGGAACTGCTTCCCAGATGTTCAGGATCAAAGGCAACACATAGCCCCTGAGTGGGACAGGTCCTGGTCACTCCAGACCCCAAAAGATTTCCCCAGCACAGCTCTCCTGAGCTCCCACCTGTGACTTAGAGAAGCACCCCCATCCTGTTTGGAACCTGCAGCTGTCCACATTGGCTTATAATTTAGACCACCACAGAGGACTCCTTGGATGAACATTTAAAGCCACCTGTCAGTCTGTTTTCTAGATGAAAATTGACTAAAAGATGACTGGATGGTTTGGGTGCTGTGCTGGCGGGCCCTGTCCTTTGCTATTCCCAGCCATGCTTTTGTTCCCTGTGCCAATGTTGGCTGCACTAATTGCGCTTCTCCTTCACCAGGAGCTTCTACTGCTAGTCAAAGTGAAGAGGTGGTAGAGTGGAAGTCTGCAGCCCTCGGCACACCTTGCACTTCGAAGTAAAGAATGAATACTCTTGATAGAAGTACAGTAGTAGGGATTGCTTCCTTGTTTGAGAGACTGAGACAGGGACACAGAAAGATAGGAGACAGAGTGACAAAGACATGACACAGTGAGTAAGAGGTGGGAGAGAGAAAGGACCCAGATACACAGGGGGAGTAAAATATAGACACTGAGAGGCAGAGAAATGAATAGAGAAACAGGCACAAAGAGGCACACAGTACCCAAGGGACATGCTGCCTGGGTGGCTTCCTTGCTGTGAAGACTCAGATTGTCTCACACAGCTGGCCATCCCCACCACCTCGCTTCACTCGGCCTGGAGCCTGTGCCTGTTGCAGCCGGCAGCGCAGCTCAAGCTGGGTTATTACATCAGCGACTCTCCCCTCTCGGTCCCAGGGGAGATGGTCCAGGTTGGAAAGCAGCGGGGACTTTTTCCAACACAAATAAACCATGATCTCAAGTAGCAACCCTGATGGTAGATGCAGAGAGACACTAGTGGTAATTTCACTCAGCCTGAAAGACTGCAAACGATCTAAACAGCTCCAAAGGCCAGGTCTCAGGCAGTGGGTTGCAGACAGTGAGGGAGATGGAGAGCTGGAGACGTCCCTTGAAGTTGGGTCCTCTGACTGTGAATGGCCTTAATTTATGGAGTCTTGCTGTTCCTTTGCCATCTCTTGCCTATTCGTAGTTCTTGCTGGGAATCAGAAGCACCCAGACAAGAGCTGGTGCAAAGGAGGTGTTTTCTCTGGCGGAATTCCAAGTTTCCACACACAAGGGTGCAGAGCAGAGCTGCAGCTCCACCTCTTGCTTGTGCCATTCTAAATAAGCTTCTGGAAGACAGAGCAGATGATGGTTCGCAGATGCATATGTAATATGAATACTTTCAGTGTCATTGTCATAGTGACAGCTGCTATGTGTTCTGTAGCCACCTTCCCTTCCATAGGGGGAAATGTGATTGCTCACATGGAGGGAATGGAGGGAAGGGCCTAGAATGCAGGATGCTGCTGGACCCCACAGGTACCACTCTGCTCTTGGGGGTCCAGGAAGGGCTCGAGGTACCTCACCCCACCCTGCTTCTGCTCTCAGTAAGTTCCAGAGATACAGCTATTTCACAGAGCAGGATGACAGCTCTTTTTCTGTTTGTGTGTCTTTCTGGCGGTGCTATTCATATCTTATCATTAGAAATATAGCTCAGCAGAAGAGCATCTGCCTCAGATAAGAAAGGCCCTTCGTTTGATCCTCTGCACCACAAAGAAAGAATAGGGGAGGAAGGGAGACAGAGACAGAAACAGGGACAGAGAGACAGAGTGAAATATACCTTTATTCTACTCTCATGTGTTCCATGAGACCCATAGCACATCAAGTCTGAAGATGGATTATCAAAATATTTATAGCCAAATAAAGGGAAAAAAGGAAAGGTAAGTCCTTTTTTCATATAGAAAGCACATAGACTGGGAGCTGGACTTGCCACTACCACCCCCCTGAGCCATTTCCCTGATGCGTGCTGCAGAGAGTGGATATCGGAGGACAGGAGGTGTACCAGGTCTTCCCAGCACCTGATGTAGCAAAACATATTTGATGAGTTTTGTGAATGATAAAGAGAATTACATACTTCAAGAAAGTCCCTTTCCTCCTTCCTTTTCCTTCCCTCCTTTATTGCCTTTCTGCATTTTCCCCCCAGATTTATTGAAATATAATTGAAAAATAAAATTGTATGCATTTAAATTATTTGATAATGTCTATATTGTACAATGTAATGGTAATCACAGTAGCTAACACATGCAGTACCTTGCTTAGCTATCACTTATGTACGTGTGATTGGTGAGAACATTTAAAACCTGCTATAACTACAGTCACTGCGCTTTGCAGTAGCTCATCTCCCTTCCTTTCTTTCTCCTCCATCCATCCTTCTGTTTTCTTCTCCTGCCCTTTCTGTGTTGAATCTGTGTGGTGTGAGTTGGTACACATTCTATCTCCATTCTCTTTAAGAGTGACGTAGCACAGCCTTCACAGCCCAGGTTAGTTTTGAGACTTACCTAAACTTCTTCAGAAGCTACAGTAAATAGCAATAATGACACCAAGTACCACGGCACTGTTGGCAGCATGGGGACTTGAGCTATTGTCCACTTGAAGGGGTGGACCGTGCTGAATCATCCATCACCTCCCCACTGCTGAGAGCACAACCTGAGGTTGGGGCATGTTGTGGAATGATCTTGAATACAAAGCAATGTTCTTATCTTTTCAGTCTCACAGAAATTACACTGATTGGCAATTATTCTATTATTATATGAATGTGAACAATGATTACTATGCAGTTGCATACAAATGTTTATATACACGTATACACATACATCTATATAATTTGTATAACATCCTATAGTTTTTAAAAAGCAATGCTGCACACATGAATCATTTGTTTCCTACTTCAGCCCTGGGAAGGACAGGATATCTTCAGTATGCCCATGAATGCACTGGGGCCCACAGAACAAAGTGATAGGAAACAGCCCAGAGCCTGGCTTCTGATCTGAAGTCATTTCTAGGACTCTATTCTGCCTTCTTCAGTTTGATCCTCACCACAGCGTACACTCCACACAAGGCCATTCATTTACAGATTTCTTCACTTCAGGAGTATTGGCTGAGCTCTAGGTACCACCCTTTATCTTAGGTGTGGAGCAGCCAGCAGGAAATCTCTATCTTCAAGACTGTGCCCTTTCCCAGGGCAGGGCTGTGGTGAACAGCACAGGTGCCAAGACCTGTTTGCTTTAAATCTCAGGGTCTCTCTAGTGTAGCTGCATAACCTTAGACAATTTTTTCCAACCTTCTGGGTCTCAGTCTTCTATCAGTAGGACACATAATTATAGCCCCTAACAGAGGCGCCTCTTGTAAGAATCGAACTCTTCTATAAGCATTGATTATAACTAACTTATTTTGTGGGAAGACTGGATTCTAAGCTTCTTCTTAGGAGAAAATCCCTATGCAGTGAACAATGAGCTTGTGGAGGTGCAAAACTTTTGACTTAGCCCAGTGTCTGCATCTGTCTTCGGCCAGGTTGATGATATGCTCTGATATGTCCAGGGTGGCCCTGGTATAGCTAGTTTGCTATCATAACAGAATTATTCTTTATCTTCCTTTTCATGCTTAAAAGAATACTGGTTTGATCACCTTCCAGGAGCTCACAAAAAGCCACCCACTCGCTGTCCATGCCCTGCAAACAAGGGCACGGCTCTAGAAGATCACCGTGCATGGCGGTATTAAGTACCCGCTCCCCAAAAGAAGTTGGCTAGAAAGCCTGAACTCTGACTTTCCAGTAACACCACATGCAGAAAATACAGGGAGTGGAGGATTACCATGGAAACACAATTCACCAAAATAATACATGCACTCTGACATGTCCAGTGTTCTTTGCAAATTGGCTGGGCCATGTGCCTAGTTTGGACAAACAGTGGTGAGTGGAACTGAAGTGCTACTGCTGGGCCAAGGCAAGAGGTACCTTGCAACTTTCTTTTAGATGCTGTGATAACCTTATTCTGAGATGGCTGCAGAACCCAGTTACTGAACTACTCCTAGGAGGCAAGTCCGTGCCAGCTTGTGTCACTTATGTGATAACACAAGTAAATGTTATCTTGTGTGGTCATTGAATTTTTCTCCTTATTACTGAAGCACTGCTTAATCTGTGTTGATTAATACTTGAATGAGCACTGTTCCATCAATCTGAGAAGGTTATATGAAGCTTATGGTCTCAGGAAGATCATAATATTGCAGTGGTCTCATTTTGGGTTTTCCTCTGAGCACAGTTTCATTTCACGGTGTTTTGGTGGCTTCAAGATGGTGCCAGGTCTACAGGCTCACCAACCTCCTTCCACCTACTTTCTTCAAGATCAGCCAACACACCTTAAATCGTAAAAGTCTTCTATTACGCGCTAGGTATGTGAGCTGGCTGAAGATGCTGCTTCAGGTTCTCATCAGGACAAGGTGGGGCTCAGACTTTCCTACTTATCCCCCTTCTACTAAGGGCTTGAAATTCCCTTGAAAATCATTGTTTCTCAAACTGGATTGAAGCCTATTTATGGGTTATGGAATCAATGGTCAAGGATGCAACTAGAATTTTTTAAATTTTTTTTTTATTTTTGTGGTACTGTGAATTGAACTTAGGACCCTGTGCTTGCCAGGCAAGCGCTTATTCTGCTGAGCTATCTCCCCAGACCTAGAATTTTTTAAATCAAATAGACTAGAAGCAAAATGCTAAAGTGGACTGTGTGGTGAGGCTAGGTGTTGTTCTGTAGAACCTGCTTCCGTGGGCACATTGTGTACTGGAACACAGCGTTTCTCACTGCATGTCATGAGAAGACGTCTGTGTGCTGTACAGTGCCCACTGGTGATGCCCCTCATTGACCTATCACAGCCCTCACTGCAGAGGACTGATGGAGAAGCTGGGGGAGGAACAAACTGCATGCACTATAGAAGTACTTCCAGTAGGCTACCTCGAAACTAGGAGAAAACCCATTTGTGAATGAGTGCATAGCCTGGGGACAAAGCATAACACAACTATCACCTGGGGCTCAACCTGGGTTTTTCTGGAGCTGATTCCAAGATGTGGTTCCGTTTCCCTTTCCTTGAAATGGGGCTATCACCCTCTTGACTATTGCTGTTGTGGTAAAGTCCAAATTAGGGAAAGAGAAATTCTGTGCAGCAAGGTGGGGAGGGGGGGCACAGCACTGCAGCCCCTTATGGCCCTCTGTGGTGGAGAGGCAGGTGTGCTTTTGATGGCATTAGGAAAGAAGAGAAATGCCTGTATACAAGTCAAGGACAGGCAATAACAGGGTCAGGAAAGGTGTTGGAAGGGGTAGTCTCAGTCCTGTGGAGGAAAGTGGCCTTTTCCCTTCAGCCTAAGGCAGGCAGCTGGGTCTGGGCCCTGGGCACAGGGCTGACAGACTCTTCCTGGGGCCACTGGTGTAAGAGGTGTCCTGCTTTCAGCTTCAGAGGGAAAGGAAGGAAGTGAGAAGGGGGAAGAATGATTTTGGAGGGGAATTCAGAGGGTAGGAAAAAAGGAAGTCTTAAAGAACCTTACTAAAGGGCCTATGGCACATGTGCCTCAGCAGATTGTTTGTTATCTCTGAAAGCTCTAAAAGGTTCCCCATCCCTGGTCCAGGGTGAAACACCAGTGATTAAAATGGCCCCTAACTCAAAGTGTGCCACTTGTAACAAAACCCCTTGTTCCTGCCACTTCCCTTTGTACAGCTTTCATGATGTGAAGGAATGAAAAACAATGGCCAATAAAAAGATGGAATTCAAAAAATAAAGGCATGCTTAACGTTGCCTATAACGTTAAGGGATATACTCCTGCCTCAGGTCCCTGTGACTGTCCCTGGAGCCTTATTTGGTGACATCACAATGTGAGAGGCCATGGCAAGGCTGGCCAGGGAGAGGGGGCACCACCCATGAGCCTGCCCCCATCCCCCCACTTGCTGGCCACCAGGTCACTCCAGGCTTCAGAGTCTGCCACTGGGCCCTGAAGAAATGGCTTTCACTGGGAGGCCTAAGACATCTGCTCTGTGTATCCCCTGAGGCAGACCACAGGAGAGATAACAGGTAATCAGACCTTAACACACTCTACGTCACCTTTTTTGGACAAAACAAAACAAAACCCCAAAGAACTCCCAAACACCTAGCAAGACAAAAATATATTTCAACAAAGAAAAAGATGAGTCAAATGTGTGGAAACTCAAGATCATTAAACCTTTCCAGAGCTTCATTCAGACAAAGTCAGACCTGCTGGATAGATCTCTGGATCCCGATGAGAGGATTCTTTTTTCCTTTTCCCATTACGTAACGAAATTCTCCTACCAGTCCCCATCTGCTTTGGACTGTTCTGCTACTTTCTTCCCTCGTAACTCACACATGGCATAAGCTTGAATGAAGACATTTATTTGTAAAACCAATTTCTGACAGAGGAGAGATTTTATCAGTAGACAGAAAACCGGTGGTCTTTCAGGGGCCACATGCACACATTAGTGAAACTCAGGGAGGGAACCAGGTAGACTGCTGCTGCAGATGACCTGCTGGGCTAACGATCCGGTCACCAGGAAAGCAGAACGTCCTTTCTGCTCGGGGACACGGATGCACTGAGATGTCCTGTGACAAGGAGATCTGATCTGACTTCCTTGGTGAAGTGATCAGCAACAATAGGGGGGCCCTCCTTTCTCTTCTGTGTGACTTGTTTGCTTCCTACAGGTACCTGCCAAAGGCCTGTGTGGTCTTCCACCCTCTAGTGAGAGGGCACAGAGTCAGATGTCTGGGCTTTCTCACATCCCCATCCTTATGCTCTGAATGATCTGAAAGATAGCTGAAAGTGGAAAGCAAAACAGAACTCAGACACCGGACAGCACGCAGCTGGAGACCCACGCCACAGCTCCCGCTTCTGCTGACCCCATGCCCCTGGCATGCTGGCTCACGGCTGATTAGGTATTTCCTAACAAGGAGTTGAGTTAACAAGGGATTGGTGAGCTTCTGTCAAAAGGCTGCCTGGATCTGCCTGTTGATAGATACCTCAGGGATTTAGAGATAACTCCTGCTAATTCTGCCGTAAGTTGAAGCCAGAGCTCTCTGCGACACAGAGCAGGGAACTGTTTCCCCTCCCCCAGCGATGCTTCCTGGTCTCTGGGGAGAGGGATGTGGGCTTTTGTGCAGAAACTGCACTCATTAAACAAGTCAGCCATTTGGCCTTTTCAAAATGACCATGACCTGTAAAAATGACTGGCTCTGTGCGGGAAGGAAGGCCAGGTGCTGGGAGTAGAGGCCGAAAGCGCGGTCTCGGGCTGCCTCTGACTGTGTACCCTCAGGGTGCTTGGACCTCTCAGAAGGTCTGTCCTCTCTACTTCAGGTCAAGGCTGATTCTCCCAGGGCTCAATCTTTGCTAGCAGGCTGGAGCTGGAGAGAGTGTGTTCTGAAAATCCTGAATCCCCACTTACTTAGGGAGATCTGATTTGATCGTTCTCAGCTTGGTTCTAGCCATTGGATTTCAAACGTGTCCTAACTTCTTTATTATGTCCTTCCCCAGTGATCAACAGTAGTTATTATCGATGTAGCTGATGATAAATGAAACTACTATGTAATTGAATGTTTATTATTATTACTGTTATTTGGAAAGAGGCTGGTATCATCTTATTTAATCACATGTAAAAGGAGAATTAATACTGACTCTCTGGGTCTTCACCTCTTCTCTGTCTCATAAAGTAATCCTGGAACATATTCAGGAATGTAGCTTGTCTAAGCGACCACAGCAAACAGGACTCCAAACTCCCGAGGACCTGCTTGGCATGCTCTCATCTAAGTCAGTGGGCTGGCACATCCTGAGCATTCCTTATCTGACCGTTTGGGCTTTTTTTCGAGGGGCAGTTGGAATATTTGCAAACACACAATGAGATATCTAAACATGAAATTCATTTACATTTCATATGCACTTTATAAACAGGCCAAAGGCATTTTTTCACAGTGTTTTTATAATCTTGTGCATAAGTCAGCGCTTTGCTGCACTGAGCTTTTCCAAGCATGCATGGCGTCACGTCATTGCTCAAAAACTTTCAGATTTTAGAACATTTGATTTTGAAGTATTGGATTATGGCTGTTCAGCCTGTATTATGTGTCAGGAACCGTACCACAGGAATACAGAGAAAAATAGCATGGAGGGTTCTGGGTAATCAGTCTTGGATGGCTGGATTTTAAGGCTAAGTATTAATGCTTATGTGGGAAGGAGACGCTTCCCCCCAGTTTCTAAAGAAATGCTACTCACAAGATCACTACCTTCCTCAGCTGGAGGTCCCAACTGATATAATATTAATTTATTATGAATATTCAGTGTCTCTATCATAGTAAAACAATAACTGGTGACATGCTGTTGTGATATTGTTATGAAGGATTACAAGGTGTTGGAGGCAAGAATAGTTTCAGCTGGCTGTACTTCAGTTTCTTGTCAATTTTTTTGTCCCCTGGTTCTTATCTCTGGTCACATCTCTGTTGTTACTACATCCTAGAGTGGGCCATCCTCTACCATTTTGTTGCTGTTGATGAAGTTTAAACAGAGACCATCAGAATGCGTAAAACTGAAGTCAATCAGTTTCATGTGAATGCTGAGGGACTCTTGCGAAGGTAAGTGAGAGTTCATTCAACAACTTGTGATATTTAATTCTGGCTGTGTTTGAGGTTTTCTTGGCTAATTTTGAGTACTCGTGTCTGTCTTGGCAGAGGAAGCTGCTAGATAGATGAGAAAATACACTACTAAAACTTAGACACTTGTAAAACTCTGATGCTTTTGTCCTCCCTACCAAGACTGATAAGCTGGAAAGACTAAATATTTTGTATTCTAGCTCAACAGGAATGCCAGGAGCCAGTTGTCAATTCAGCAGCATCAAGAAATCTCTCTCTCAGACTTTGGTCTGGGGATCAGGGAATCATCTTCATTCTGACAAGCAAGATGACTTTAGAGAAGAATGTTGAGGTCAGATGGAATGGAGTAGAATCATAACTGCTAAATAGCTGTGTGATTGGACAAATAACCTCTTTGCAGGTTTTTTCCTCTTCTTTAAAATGGGAATGATGGTCCTTGCAGGACTGTCACAAGGATGTAGTAGTATGACATACATGAAACCCTCCCCCACCTAGAGACTCAATGTATGGTAACAGCTACTGCTGTTATTTGAGATCTCTTATGTGAGATGCTTGGGACCAGGAGTGCTTCAAATTTCAGATTTTTTTTTTTTTTATTCTGAAATGCTTGCATATATAGAAGCCAAGTCTAAACATGGAATTCATTTGTTTCATAAACAGCTTAAACACAGAGCCTGAATGTAATTCCATGCAGTATTTTTAGAGCACCTGCATTTTGACTTGATCCACTCACAATATGAGGTCGAGTTTGAAATTGTCCACTTGCATCACTCAAAAGTTTTAGATTTGGGAACATTTCTAATTTCAGATTTTTCAGAATTGCTTTTTTTTTTTTTTTTTTTTTTAGCAGAACTGGGGATTGAACTCAGGCCCTTGTGCTTGTCAGGGAAGCACTTATTCCCCTAAGCCATCTCCCCAGCCCCTTAATTTCAGATTTTTGATTTAGAGATACCCACCTGTGTTACAGTTACAACAATGACATGGCTACTGCTCCACCATATGTAAGCAGAAAGATCAGCCTTTGTGTTACCTGCCAAAATTGTGAGCCTCAATTTTTTATCTGTAAAACAGGTATCTTCAAATAAGTACTTCAGGGGATTCTGAAGCATAAATATGATGTTCCATGTAAAAGATCTGACCATGACAGATGGACAAAAATGTTACATCTTTCTCAGTCTTATTCTTAGATAAGACTGTGGGATGTGGGTCCATGAATAGGACACTGTCTGGTCTTAGTCCATGTACCACGTTAAGGTAATTGATGGTTTTAGAGTTCTAAGGAATGAGAAAGCCACTCAATTATCTTTAAGAAACTGCTGCAAATGTGAAGAATCTTACATACAATTTGCATGTCTCAGAGTGACAGTAGGTTTCTTTGAGTCTGTTGTAGACATTAAAGATCATTCTTAATCCTAATTGACTCCATAAATTAACATACAGAAATCTAATGTCTAAAGGCAGCCCTTTAAAACCAAACCCTCTCCAGGAAATTACTTTGAATAAAGTCTATTTTAAATTTACATCTAAAGACATGGAGAAGCTGGTTGCATTACATGCCTGTGATGCCAGCTACTCAGGATGCTCAGGTAGGAGGATCACAAGTTCAAGGCCAATCTGGGTGACCCAACGAAACCCTGTCTCAAAATAAAATGTATCAACAAGACCTGGAGGATGGACAGGACCCTTGCTAGCACATGCAAGGCTCAACATTCAATCCCAAGCATCAAGGAGAGAGGGTGGGGGAGGAGATAATGGAGAGACAGCCATATTTATTACACCCTTCTCAGTTGTAGCAATGAGCTCTTCCACACTTTGTACCAATGATATTAATTTTAATTCTGTATGCCTGTGGAATACTCTTGCAAGTGCTGACTTGCTGAGGTGGTGTGAAGGAAAGGAGCCAAGAGTGAGTTCAAAGAGCCAAAGGAAGTAGCAAGTCTGGACCTTGAGGAGTTAATAACTTAATGGGGGAGGAGGGGAACAAAATGAGGAAAAGAACCAAGCAGGCTGCAGGAGAGAAGCTGAGAGCAGACGAAGCAGGAGGGAGGGGAAAAGCCAGGACAGGGAGGGGCAGCTGGCATTCCAGGCCAGAGGGCACCTCCAGGCAGGTGCACAGAGGTCAGAGTAGGCCAAGAACAGGAGCTACCAGAATTGATGCACTTCTGTGCCTGCGCCTCTGCATTCAGGATTACAGCCCTATTACTTTCCTCAACCTCCTCCTTTTAACCAGGTCTCAGGATTCCAGAATCACCTATTCCAACCCTGACAAATCTGCATGATTGATTCCATATCCTGTCAGTTGGTGCTCTCTCCACCCTACAACCATTTCTTTTTTTAAAAAAGAGGGTTAATTTTAATTTACTAAGTATCAACTGAGTACATAATACATGGTGCTATTATGTGCACCAGACAATATGACACATCCCAACCAGTTCTACAGCGCTGTCTCTACTTACTCCTTCTTACCTTCTATTTTCTCTTGTATCTCTCACATTCCAGCCTCTGCCTCTTTGCTCCATTGAAACACAATTTGCTAAAGTTGTGAATGACCTGTGTGTTACTCATGATGCAGGTATTCTTTAGCGTCCTTTCACCTAATTCCCTCCCCCACAACACTAAATGCTGTCCTGGAAACTTTCTCTGCCCATAGCTTCTGAGGCCACAGCCTCATGCTCCCAAGAGGTCCTCTTGGGAGGAAATTTTATGGGTCATTTTCCTCCATCTGATCACTGAACTTGATGTTCCTCCATGAGCATCACTAGCTTTCTTGTCTGCTTTGCCTTCTTTCTCCCACGCTGATTCATCTTGGCCCACTACTGGTGTCACTGGCCAATCAGCTGCTGACTCACAAATGTGTATCTCCAGCTGTGACTTTTCAAAGCCTAGACATACAAATTCTACTATCTAGTTGTTATCTCCACTTAGGTGGAAAAAAAACACCCCAACCTCCACAGGTTCTTCTCATGATCTCTTTCACTGCCAAAGTTGGTGTCATTATCCTTCATCTTTCATGGAAACTTGAAACACTAGAGTCATCCCTGACACTTGCAACTGACAACTAAAGCCCATGGCTTTTACCTAAGAATTGTGAGATTATGTGCTTCTATGACCAGTCCTCTGAATACCACCTTAGTCCAAGTTACCATCATCTTTCCTTTGACCACTGCAATGATTTCTAACTGGTCAACCTGCTCTTTGGTCATTTCTCCATAATGGAGTTAGACTCACTCTTTACATAACAGCAAGTAGCATGGTGTCATTGCGAGTTTGAAGCATGGATTTTTCTACTGCCCAGTTTTCAATGGCACCCACCTCACTTACAAAGGATGGCTCCTCAGATGTATCTCATCCTGCTCTTTTCCTTTTTGAGTACATGGTTTCAGAATTTCGTGGTCTGGCTATAAGGCTTTAACACATGCCATTCTTTCTGTCTGAAATACTTCCTTTCTTCTTGAGGCCTTGGAGTAGGATTTCTTAAACACAGGTATGTATCCTAGTCTCTTGGGGACATGTTAAACAGATGCTGAGTCCCACACCCCTAAATTTCTAATTTAGTGGGCCTGGAGTGAGAGACTATTTGTGCTTCTAACAAGTTCAGAAAGGTTGATGAGGCTGCTGTTCTGGAGATCACACTTCACTCTCTATGCTATTATAGATCCATATGGCTCTTTCAAACATGTAAGGAAATTTCACATAGTTTAGCATAATTGCTTGACTAACTCAACTTTCTTTCTACTGGACCATAAGCTCCAGGATACAAAGGACCATGTATGGCACAAAGCAGATCTTCTAACCATCTAGTAAACAGGGGATGTGAGTAATTCCAAGGAGAACAGAGGAAAACACATTTTTAAAACCTCAAATTCTATTGTATAAACCTTCAAAGAGATTTTAGATCCACATGTCCCAGGAACTCAGTCCTCAAAGAAGTCAGATCACGACATGACTTCTAAAAGGCTGTGTTGTCCCAACCCACTCTTACCCCATGGACTGACCATGACAGGAAGACACAGGGTTGATGACAAGTAGATCACAGGAAACTGTCAGAAGTTGGGACCCATCCAGACAATAGGAGGCTTCATATAACCATGTTTATTGAAATAGTTGATGTTAAGAAAGATCAAAGAAGTTGAAAGACTATGACAGGCCGGAGAATTAGTCTTAAGAAAGATAAGATAACCTTGGAAATCAAACTTTATTTTTTCACTCAGAAAACATGAAAAGGATGAAAGTGAAAAAGAAAGGGCCCTTGAGGCGCAAGCAGAAATGTTAGGAGACAGGACATGGCAAAAGCAGAACACCAAGCTCACTGAGAGAGCAGCACAAAGAAAGTTAGAGGCAAGGCACAGTTTTCTGGTAGTATTCCTTGGTAGCTTCTCCAGTGACAAAGAAGAGGGAATAACAGAGATGCCAGAATTGAGGGCAGAAAAGTGCCATTAAAATGCAGATATTTTAGCAAAGAATGCGATGCCTTCTACTCCCATTAGAATAGCAGAAACATTCTTTCCAGGGAGAGACCCTACACAATATCAGTTGTTCCTGCACAGGGCAGAAGGCAGCACATGACAGAAGGCTGCAGGTCAACTTGAGGGAGCTGGTGGTTGACGAGGAATCTCCTTTAGATTGTCCATCTCAGATCTGGAAGAAGGGACTCCAAAGCAGATGAGTAGCCTCTGTCTTTCCATCAGAGTGGTTTATGTCCTTAAATACCCCACTTGCTGGTGTCAGAGGGCAATGGAACAGCCTGTATCTGGAGCTAAGCTCTTCCCATCTGGGAGCAGGCAGGCTCACGATGGCCATATATCTGGAACTTCTGGAAAATACTATTCTGGCAGAGGACAATAGGAAATGTTTAACAGACACTCTTTCCAATACACAGTCATATGCTAGAGGCCTAAAGTCAGTGGAAAATAGTACTTTTAGGAAAATAAGAGTGAGGGGGAATGTGGAGTAATAGAAAGCAGATGGGATTTAGTCTCAAAAAGTTAGCTTTGTATTTCAGCTCTCACTTTTTAACTATGGGATGTTGATGGTTTTTCTCCATAAGCTTCAGTTTTAAGGTCTGGAAAAATGAGTGTAACAGCCTCTGTGTAGGGATTGTGTGACTAGAAGAGAAAATATTCTGGAATAATAATAAGGAAGTCCCCAAGAAATGATAGTCAGAAAGTATGAATGGATCTTCCTCTTCCTTGAAGGCTAGTTTACAAAGAGCTCTTTCTAGAAGTAGAGAAGAGGTTCCAGCTGTCCCTACAGAGGTGATGCCTCTGATGCTCTGGATACAAACCCCGAATCTATCAGTCTAGGTAGTGCTGATATGGGATACAGGCAGAGGCTTCAAAATCTCAGAGCTATGCTCCTCAGTACAAGTTTTCTCACCATCACAACCTAAAGCCACACTCATAAAATGGAAATGTTACATCTCCTTCCTTATAAACATTCAGAATCTTGTGAGAACCTTGCTGAGGCAGTGGCCAGGTGGGAAGGCACTGTGAGGAAGGGCCATACACAGAATCACAGAGTCAGCAATTATAAAACCATTACCGTAACTCCACAAGGACTGTCTAGGGGACCCTCAGGATTAATAATCAGGAGGAAACTTCACCTAGTTAAGGTTAAGCAGCATCACCCTCCCAAGAACAGAAGAACTGAAGCTTAGAGTAGGTAAAAGGAACATGAACAACGTCAAGATGCAGAGTCTAGCCTTGGCTTTGGTGCTCTTAGAAAGCATGCTAACTCTGGCTTATGATGTGGGTATGCTCATCTAGTGATTTTCAATTAAGTACCCCTCCATATAGGCCTTCTTCCAAACTTGTGTTCCTAGAAGCTTTCAGGGAACAACAAACAGTTCACTAAGTTCCTTAGCTATTGCAAAAGGTTTTATTCAAGCTTTTCAACCTTAAAGCTCAAAGACAGGTTACCTTGACCTGCTGAAAGCACAAGGGCAACACATGGAGTGGACTGGAGAGTGGCTCATTGGCTTCCCACGTGTCCCTGACATACGCATTGCTTAGCCCTCTCCCTCCTCCAGGTCATCTTTATCAAAAGCAATCAGTCTTAGGGAGGGTAAGGAGTGTAGAAATAGAGAGGCTTCTAGGGCATCTACAGAGTGAGGGGCTTGGATTGCCAGGCGCTTGAAGCTGGGCCCTTGGGAGGTGCTCAG
>NDGM011154976.1:0-10272 GCA_002564305.1 Octomys mimax | reverse complement strand
ATATATATATATATATATATATCATATAATAGGAGATATATATATATAAACATGTGAGAAAGCCTTATGATATATATATATCACATATTCACAAGTATAACTATATATAAAATAATTTTACATATTCATATATATATATATAGATAGATAGATAGATAGATAATTGAAACCAGAATCTCCTGTTCTGCAAAGTACATTGAAATCACGTGGGAACACACAGAGCCTGTTGCTCTGCCTGACAGGTTCTGATTTGCTTCGTGAGCCATGAGCTTCTAGTGTTCACCGTAACGTGGACCCTCTGGGCCGCCTCGAGCCTGGCTCATAGTGTGCTCAGCGTACATTTGTGCTACATTTTCTCCTCATACGCTTTTCTGGCGCATTGGGCACTGTGTCCCTAAATTCTTAGGTTAGCAACAATTCAAAAGCAAGGGGGAAAACAGGAATTACTTGCCTAAGACAAGCCTCCAATTCATGTTAGGTGAAATTCCCCAAAACGACAGGACGCAGTGAGGAGGCCTGGGCCGTGTGGAGGCCTCGCCTTCTCCTTCCATGGCTCGGTTCTGGCCTACGCCCTCGCCCTCGGGAAGAAACGCTGGAGCCCCACAGGGAAGGTGCAGATGTCGCTCCCTGCGCCCTCCTCGCTGTCCCTGGAGCGAGCCTTCGTGGCCACCGCACTGAGCTACCCCAGAAGTTGTTGGGGAAACAGCCTCACTGGGCCAGTCACATCCTTTTGCAGAATCTGAGTTACTATTATTACAGCCAAATCTCTGGAAGCAAATTTGAAAATTAGACTACCTCTGCCAGATGTTTTGTCTGATTATGGCTTTATTCATAACTTTTAATATTAAATTCTGTCAGTGAGAAAACATCCCTTCACAAAACTGGGTCTTGAATTTACGTGCATTTCCTGTTTAGCAGGTAGAACATTCTTCCAAAACTCTAGGAAAGCTGCTGTTTCGCTGCATCTAAGAAGCAAACAACTTAGCAGCCCTTGCAGCTCCTCTGGGGCTGTAAAACTCTGCTGCCTAGGTGTCATCGGACCCGGACGGTGGTCATTGCTAGCAGTAATCTTGAGTACAGGAACCGCATGGACATGCGCATGCTCAGAGTTCTGGATTAAGTGATGAGTTCGCCAGGCTTTGTTCAGCGGCCTTTCTGCGCATGTCCTCGTGCAGTGTCTGCAGTTCAGGGCCCAGAACCCAGCGGAGCGCTTCTTAGTGCTGGAGCCTCCTAGTAGGGGTGACTTCCAGGCTCTTCAGGCCAGAACAAAGAATTAAAGGAAATAAGCATATATGTTGGCAAAGCTCCACATTTACTAAGGGTGGGGAAGGATTAAAGGTAGGAAGAAACAGGCTCTGCAGCGTGAGTTCGGGCCAAGTAAAAACAGGGAAAAAAAAAAAAAAAAACCCCACAAAAATATACCCTAGATCTTAGGGTGGGCTACCCGAAGCAAGTAGAGCTTAACCGCGATGTCCTGTTTTTATAGCTCCTGCTCTGGCCTCACTTCCAAATCATCCTACCGAGCCTTTCTGCACTCTCAAGAGAAGTCCAGGAGCCGCGTGGGGGGGCACAGGTGGCGAGGCCAGCACACATTAGCTGTCTCCAGCCTTGGGCATCGCACAACAGCAAAGATTTCTGAGGCCATTAAACAGCTGGATCAAGCAGAAGCCTGAGGGGGTGATTACCGAGCTGCAACAGGGCCTCAGAGGAGCCGAGCACATAGTCCAAGTGGGAGCATGTTGATTCCAGGCGAGAGTACAGGACAGAGAGACACCACCCTTCCCATGCTGACTTCTGCAACTAACCTTGTGCAGCTGCAAGGCCAGAGCCGCCTTAGAAGTTTCTTTCCAGGGCTCCTCACGGCATGTGGTGAGCGTGAGCATTCGTCACACTGTAGGATGGACTGGGGGGAGGGGGTCCTTGCAATGGATGTGCAGAGGGGGCCTGTTAGAAGAGATAAGACGCGCTGCACACAGACCAGTTAGAGGCAGAAAGGGACCCTCCGCCTGTCAGGATCGGGAAGGGCAGGAAGCAGCTAACACCTGAGGGATGGAGGGACAAAGAGAAGAAAGAGGCTGGGACTCCCAGCTTGTGCACACTTGGAGTCTCTGCAGCTGCGTGCTGGGGCTGGTGTCTCCTAGCGCTGCCACAAAGCAGGCCTGGAATGTGGGGAGAACGGCAAACAGGACCTGCGGCTGCCAGACAGCACGGACAGGGCTATGCCACAGACGGGAGGCCCGCCCTGCCTCTCCATGTCCCCTCCAGGGCCTTCACCAAGAGCCTGCCAGGGAGCAACTAGCAAGGGAGAGACGTGACTCATAGCCCTTTTTGGGCACCCAGCGACCTAAGGCAGATGGGAGAACAGCTTAGTAACCAGCCCAGAGAGCCCCAGGGCCAGGGACAGCTACAAGCACTGGAAACTGGTTAAGCAGCAGCACCAAATACCCTCCAAGCCTCAGGGCCTCATTTGGGGTCATGTTACCCATTCACCCCCTTAGTCCTGATAACTACAATGAAATCAATAGTGTTGCTTACCTGTGGCCAAGGAGGAATGGTATTTAAGAGAGGTTGGGTAACTCCAGCCTTGTTGGCCTGTGAGAGGCACAAGAGGGTCAGAACCCCCCACTGGCCGCCTGCCAGGCTCTTCCCACTGCACGATGCATGCTGACGCTGGCCCTTCTGAGCTGCAATGTGGGACTGAGGAGAAGGGTGACAGGAAGATGGAGGAGCTCTGTTCTCAGCGCGGCCGGCTAGAGTCAGGAAGCGAGGTTGGACTAGGGCAGCGGTGGTGAATCTACAGCTCCCAGGCTGCAGCAGGCTGTGCTATCACAAAAAACTCTAAAATGCTTGCTGTCAGTAGGCTGGATCAGGGAGAGACGAGGAATTTGCAGCTTTAAAGCAATTGCACATGGCAAAGCATTTGGGAGTGGCAGAAGGGTGCCAGCACCGTCCTAGAGTGATTTGGAAAGAGTGAGTGGGCAAGAGGGGTGGAAGGCAGGAGAAGCTGGGTCTGGGGAGTCTCAACTGCAGGAGCTGAGCAATGAGGTGGGAATGGTCTTGGTGTGGGTGTGCCCATGGAGGAAGGTGAGGAAGTGGGCTACTTGGAAGACAATAAATGAGAGTGGTCAGACGTAAATATTGTATGAAAAGTACAACTCAAAGATAATTGTGAAGTTTGGGGTTCTAGACAACTAACCGAATAATGATGATGCCTTCAGAAATTGAATTCTAGGAGTTCTAGAATGTTTTCTCTTTTACTGTGGCTTCTTGCTTCCTGCTTTGCCTCCTCCATGCACAGTGATAACATAAGAGTCCCCAAAACTCTGCTTTCTCAATTTATCAGTAAAGCCAGAGCTGTAGCTCCGTGGCACAGTGCCTGCCTGTTAAGCATGAGGTCCTGAGTTCAATTCCTGGTCCAAAAAACAAACACTTTATTAGTACAGTTGATAATTTAGAATTGATTGAGAGATAATTGAGAAAGTATCACAGTGCAAATTAGAAAACAGATTCTATCACCAATCTACTGTGATTCAACAGCTCTTCAAGTTATTTGATAATGTGACTAAGAGAATTTGTGGTGATGATGCATATGCCAGTGATTCTCAACCTTCAGTACTCATCATAACTATCTGCACAGATTTTAAAAAGATCAACATCTGGGCCCATCTCCAGAAAGGGGACTCGATTAGCCTAAGACAATGATGGTACTGAGGCAGGTGAGCGGCAGCGCACTTCTTGTATCATTGAAAGCACTAAAAGATTCACATCATCGGTCTAGGGTAAGAGCCAGTGTTCTCCCAGCCAGAGCAATCTCAGGAGGTGATGGCTGGAGATGCACCAGAAGGACAGGTGGGACCAGGGGTGATGTGGAAGGTGTGGCTGTGAGCATTCCGTTTTTAAAGTCAGTATGTCTGGTCATCTACTTGAATACCTTTTCTCAGGCATTTTCAATTGGCCCAGTAAAGTTTTCCTAATGGTCAAGGATTGCCCGCAGAAGAAAACTCACCCAGAACCAGTTTGCTAATGCTATCATGTGGGATAAAAAAGCCAGAGAAAGGATGATCTCTTCTTGCCTGCAACATTGAAAATTTCAATTGGATTTGAAAAGAAAAACAAGAATCTGTCACTCCCTAAATGTGAGTGCCACGGGGCTTTCTGAGACAGCTGGGTTATGTATCTGGCAGTTCTTAGAAGTAGCCCATTATTTGGGGATGGTTCAAACCCAGTGGAGCTTTAATTTACTCAGACAGCAGAAACAAAAGCTGGCGCACAAGTGCAACAAAACCCCCCTTGAACTTCCTGAGTGTGTTGTGAAGACAGAAAGCTCTGTTCTCACAAGGTGGATGGCTAGTGTGGAACCCGTGTCAGTGAGGTTGGGAATTACAGCTAACGTGACTGTAGGAATTTGCAGGCAACAGTTTCAATTACTGTAGGGACCCATCGGTCTCTCTGTGGTCCCTGGAGAAAATGGTGATAGGATTTAGAAAACAAAGACAAGAGATAATTGCTGAGGTGAGGTGGTTTCCCATGCCTGATAGGCTAAGAACTCCTTAACGACAGTAGGGGCGTTTATGTACACCTTGCAAAGGTACAAGACACAGTGTTGCTTAGCAGCTAACAGCCACAGTGTTCAGGCAAGATGTTTTCCCCAAGACTGAGGTAGTTTGACTGCTTTAGGCAACGAGGCCTCATCCTGCCCTCCTACATAAGATCAATTTCCGGTTTCAGTGGCTCCCAGCAAATTAGAAAGTAACAGAGGAGTAGAGAAAGGGTTCCACCTCGCATAGCAGCCAGAGGGGCCACGCCCTGAGGAAGAGGACCGGACTGGCCAATGAAAGAGGAGAGTAGAGCAGAACTGTGGGTAGCTGACAGGCTGGGCTTTGTTGATCATAACTGGCTCTGTCTTGGTTTTATAGTGCTGGAGAAACCTTTCTGTTGTTTTGTATGGGAGATTGAACTCATGGTCTTCACGTTGAATCCATCCCCAGCCTGTGTGTGTGTGTGTGTGTGTGTGTGTGTGTGTGTGTGTGTAGGCAAGATCTCCATAAATCCCTAGACTAGATCCCTAGATCTTCCTTCCTCAGCCCCTCAGAGTGCTAGATTACGGGTGTGCACCAACACACCCGCCATGGAAGAATCTATAGCATTTGTTTCCATGAGTTCATTGCTTTTGCTTGAGAATGATTGTCATAATAGGCTTTGCTGGAATCCATAGTAATCATCAGAGTAGAGGATGACTGGAGACTCCTGGACACAGTCCCTATAAATTTCCTCTCTTGGTGTTCTTGGACTTGAAGAGTGTGGTGGATTAACTAATGGTCAATTTGTAACATCTGCATAAACTGAGTCAACGTGCTTCTGGGTGTGGAAGGCCCACCTGAGGATTGTTGCCACCACATAAAAGGAGAGCTGGAGGGGAAGAGGGTGTGCTGTTGATCCTTTTGGAGAAGCTTGTCATGCTAGCTTTCATGATATGAGCTTAGCTGTTTTTATGATTGGAGGAGCTTGGGTCCTCACTGTCACTGAGGATGGCTATGGTTCTTTGTGGGGAAGCTCTGGTCCCTACCTTGAGCATTGCTTCCTGCCTCTGGAGGGGAAGATGGTGCACTGCTCAGTGTCCTGGAGGAGCTTATCATGCTGGGTTTCCTGGTATGGACTGAGCTGGTCTCACGATCAGTGGAGCTCAGCACCTCACTGCTGCTGAGGATGGCTGTGGTACTTTTCAGGGGAGCTTTGGTTCTTGCTTTGGGCCTTGCTTCCTGGCTCTAGCGCAGATCCCTCAGCCTGCTGGCACAGACCCTTCATCCCAGAAACAGGCTTTCTAGCTTCCACCACCAACTTTTGGGCCTTTTTCATGCAAATCATTGATACAGACTTGGATAAGTCATTGTCCTGGGCTCTATAGAGGCCTCCAACTGGATTCATGGAGGACAGTCACGTGGGTTCTAGGTCTTCATCTAGGCTTGTGTAGGACATTGCTGTGGGATCCAGGACCTCAGCTGGATTCTTTGGGTCTCTAGTGTGTGAACAGATGTCTCACACTCTTTTGCATTTGACTTTTTGGGTGAATATTATAGGATAATCCTATAAATTGTATTTCCTGTAATAAAGCCATTCCCTTGTAATCCCTGATTACAGCAAAATTGGCACCAGGAGACTGGGGTCATTGCTCTGACATTGCCTAGGCATTTTGGGAATTAGTTAGCAAAGATTTGATAGTGACTGAAGAGATAACCCCCATATGTGACAAGCTTTATGGAAGACTATGGTTGGAGTCTGAAAAAGCATGCTGCTGGTTAAGGTGAGGCTCAGAAGGGTTCTGCTGAGACAGACTGCATTAGCTGCTGGATCCCAGGTGATTTAGGTTGTGTTCTGGCTGGAATTTGGTCTGTATTTTCTTGTGTTCAGAGATATTTCCTGGGTAGCATAAAATGCAGTGTACCACAGTTACTATTGAAGGCTCATGTTTGTGATTAAGAGTGAATAAACAGCATGGAGCTGTGGATTGCAAGGCTGGAACAGAAGAGAACTTGGTTGTTCAGAAAGAGCAGGACAATGAAAGCATGTCCTAAGGTGCTTCACCAAAAGGAAGAGTGTATTTGAAGTGCAAAAGAATCCTGTGTTTTAGTATTAACCATGCCCTGTTATTAAAGTCAATGGGAAACTACAAAAGCCTAATACAGGCAGCATGACAAATTGTCCAGAGCCTTCAGGAATGAAGGCATGGGCCACTCCACCAGGGAAAGAACCAAGACCTGCCCAGGTACTTCTGAAGGCTAAGGGAATACAGAATGGGTGGTGGAAGAAGGTAGTTCAACACACCAGCTATGACCCCATGATCAGCTACAGAAAAGTGCATGGCAGCTGTATTATTTCTCCCCTATCATGGTTCTGATGTAATATGATGTTGATAGACTTAACACTGGTTCTTAAGGATTGTTAAGCCAGGTTATAATGTTTAAGTTATGAGATGAAAAGTGTAAGTGTCACCCAGAGAAACTTACCTTCTACTCTGGTGAGGAAATTAGTGCATTCGTGTTTGTGCGCAGGATAGTTATAATAGTTTGGAATAATTCTAAGTGTGTCTTTGTGTCTCAAGACCAGTTTTTAAGATGCATTTGGTTGCCAGGTTGACAAGGGGCGGATTGTATTGGTTGATTATGTTAATTTGAGAAGTTTAAAAGGTTAACTAAGTCAGTTTAGCAAGTCTACACCATAGGATGGAGAGGACCTGCCCCAGGGTGGTTGTCTACCCCCTCGGGTAAAGAGCCCCCACCCTAGGGTGGCTCCTTGTCTGGGTGGTATAAAAGGGAACTGAGGAAGCACAGGCCAGCTGCTGCTCATCCGCAGAGCTCCAGTCTGCGCCTTCAGCTTGGATGTTGTCTTCTGGCTTCTAGCACAGACTCTTCAGCTTCCACCTTGGATCCTTTGGCCTTCCAGTGTAGATTCTTCAGCCTTCCACTTCAGGCCGATTGGCCTCCTGATTTGGACTCACACAGAACACTGCAGTGAGCTCCAGACCTTGGACGGAATCCCTCAGTCTCCAGTGTGCAGACGCCCTGTGCCTGCTTCCTCATCTGACTATATTGGTGACTATCTTAAGCCAATCTTATAATTTCTGATACATTTGTATATCTTGCGTTATATGTTTCTCTATTGAAACTCTGAAACAAAGGGGGGGGGTGGACCGCATTTGGACACACGCTAAGTGACCCAAATCTCTTAAAATAACAAATGATACAAAATAGAAGCAAAGCTTTATTCTGTTTTAGTTACACATTGGGCATTTATGGGCCCAAGTCATAAGTTTTAGAAAAAAAAATCACTTTTAATTTCCTGATTATCTCAAGAGAAAACAAAAATTGTACTTTCAGTGAGTAACAGGTTAAGGGTCTAGGCTTTTGCTTGTTTTTTGTCCCTGTAATGGTCTCTGACTATGTCACGGCCAAGTCAGGAGTTCACTGCAGCTTTTCTACTGGTAATGCATGGCTTATTCTTTCCTATGTCCTAAAGGATGGTTAGTTTGCATTTTAAAAAGATCATTTGCACCTAAATGCAGTACTCTAAAATACTTACGTCACTCTGTCAAAGGCTTTCAGTCACCTTTCATTCTTAGCACGATAGGAAGTATGATCAAGAATATGGTAGATGATTAAATTTTGAAACTTTATTACCGTAAAAGACAGATTCCCATTAGTCTCTCCCAAAATACCTCCAATCACTTCAAGTGCAAGTGTCCCCTTGCTCTTGCCACTTCCCAAAGTAGTTTTGGCTGTCCCCTTTGCAGCAGGCCGCGGTTCTGCTGCTGTGACTGCCTCAGTGTCAGGAATCCTTACGAATGTTGACCTTTCGTGGTCATTGTGACTTTGGGAAAGAACTAGAAGCTGCACGGAGCTGGGTTGCAACGTGGAAAGGCCCTGCGGTTCCAGTGGGTGGCGCTAGGCAGGGCACTCACCACACGGCCTGTTAGCACACGCTTGCAGCACACAGCGCGTAGATTCCAGGGGAGCTGGCGTATGTGCACAGCACGTACTCTTTTTTTCCATCCCTCTTGCCCATCCATCCCTCCTCCATCTCTTGATCCCCTTCTGCTTTGAGAAGGATCTCTCTCCCTACTGGCTATGGTCCATCTTTACTTTGTTCTTTGACCTATTCCCACTTTGGGTTTCTTGTATAAGAAGAACCATGTTGTGGCTGGGGAATTAGCTCAGTGGGATAAGTGCTTGTCTGGCAAGTGGAGGTCCTGAGTTCAATCCTCCACCAGAAGAGGAAGAAGAGGAAGAAGCGGCGCCACGCGGCAGACACGTAAGAACACGTGTGAGCTGTGGCCCCAAGCTGCATCTGTGTGCCTAGAATGACCCCAGCGTATCTTGATGGTGCAGCAGCGCGCCACATGTGTGTGGACACTCCTTCCAAGACCTACCGCCTAGGAACTGCATTGCTAAGCCATGGTGCATCTTTCAGGAAGACGCCTAGAAGGGAAATAGCTGGGCCAAATGGAATTTATGGTTTTAGTGTTTTTAATAACCTCCTTGGTGGTTTCCAACGTGGTTGCACCAGTTTACATTCCCACCAACAGTGTGAAAAGGATCCTTTCTCCCTGCAGCCTTGCTGGCATTTGCTATTGTTTGACTCCTTGATGATGCCTATTCTTTTTTGAGTAAGATAGAATCTCAGTGCTATTTAACTTGCATTTCTCTAATAGCCACAGTGGATATCCACAGTGTTGAATATTTCTTCACTGTACTTTCTTTGTGATACGTCCATTCATTTTAGTTGCCCTTTTTTGATTGGGTCTTTTATTTGGGGACTGTAATTCCTTTTGAGTTGTTTTAGGTAATAGTCCTCTGAGGAATAGTCGGTGAATTTTTTTCCATGCTATAGGTTATCTTTCCACTCTTTTGATTGTTTCTTTTGCTGTGCAGAAGGTTTTAATTTTTTAAAATGTACGTAGTACAGAGTCTACAGGGTCTCACTATGTAGATCGGACTCATAATGATCCTTCTGTTTTCAGCCTCCCAAGTGGTGGGATTACAGGTGGGCGGGGCCAGCATGACACACCGGGGATCAAACCCTGGTCCCTGTGTCTGTCTAAGTAGGTGCTTTAATCTGCTGAGCTATGAGGCCAGCCCTAGGTTTTTAACCTACTATTCACATTTGTTCTTGGTACTATTTCTTGTGCAACCAGAGTTCTATTCAGAAAATCCTCGCCTATGCCTGTGCCTGCACCTACACCTACACCTATGCCTTCAAGAGTGTCATCTAGTTGGGTATGGTGGTGCATGACTGTAATCCAACCACTTGGGAGGCTGAGATAGGATTGTCACAAGTTTGAGGCCAGCTTCGACTATACAGTGAGCCCAAGCTCAGCCCCTGAGGTGAATAGTGAGACCTTGTCTCAAAAAAAAAGTTTAAAAGGCCAGCCAAATAGCTCAGTGGATTAAAGCTCCTACAAGCAGGTGCAGGGGCCAGGGGTTCGATCCCCAGGCCTGTTGTGCCAGCCCCACCCCCAGAAGGTGCTGAGAAGATGATTGCGACTGGTGTGGTGGCGTACACCTGTAATCCCAGCTTTTGGGAGGCTATAAACAGGTGGATCACTATGAGTCCTATTTAGTAGTGAGACCCTGAACACTGTATACCCTTCTCTAAAATAAAATTTATCCATTTTTTTTTTTCTTCAGTAGGTTAGGTGCTTTAATTTCTTTTACATTTACTTTTTTTTTTTTTGGTGGAACCAGGGATTGAACTCAGGCCCTTGCGCTTGCCAGGGAA
>NDGM011154966.1:0-10388 GCA_002564305.1 Octomys mimax | reverse complement strand
GATTGAACTCAGGCCCTTGCACTTGCCAGGCAAGCACTTATTCTACTGAGCTAACTCCCCAGCACCCTTCTCTTTTGTACCTTGTAAAAAAGCTAAGGCTTTCAACCCAGCAATCACTTATTTTAAAATGTAATTAGCTGCTGAGCAAGTTTATTTTCAGGTGAAGGTCAAGAAAAAAAGCATTCTTGAAGGCAGAAGTGGGTAATTAAGTCTGATATCAACACAAGAAGCTAGCCTCCGAGGTGAATGGTCAGCTGCTAAAAGCTGACCATTTTAAGGCATTATACCCCTTTCCTATTATAATACATTGACCTTGACCAAACCAGATTCCCTTAAGAATTTTAAAAAGCAGTAAAATATGTACTGCTCCCACTGTTAAAATACTCTGCCCATCGCACCTCTGAAACAACAATAAAGGAACTTCTCTCCCTGCCTGGGCTCTTCCCTCTTACTCCTTCCTTCTTTATCATTGGATGAAATAGGATGGAAAGAAAGGAAATAGATAGATAGATAGATAGATAGATAGATAGATAGATAGCTATAGATATAGATAGATATTTTTTTTCTTTTTTTTTTTTGCGGAACCGGGGATTGAACTCAGGCCCTTGCACTTGCCTGGGAAGCACTTATTCCACTGAGCCATCTCCCCGGCCAAAAGGAAATATGTGAGTAACATCTATATTGTTTAACTCCAAATATACTTCAGTCCACACAGAACTGGAGCACTGTTTAGAAGAGAGATGATACGAAACTCTCTTCTTAAGAAAATAGAATTCATAAGGACATGAAATGTTGTGATGTACCTAAAATTAGGCATGTGCACTGATACACACACACACACACACACACACACACCTTCTTTCAACTATTTACATTGCTTGGATTTAACTCTAAAATAAAGGCAATTTCACCTGGCTAGAGCTTAAGTGTCAAAAGCCATTTTTATTTCTCCAAGTTTGTTTTTGTATCCTCCACAGAAATGTTAACTTTTCGGGCTTTACATGGCTACCCAGTATGACTATACTTTCTCACCTACCCTTTAAAGTTCTGATGAATAAGATGTGAGTCAATGTGTTACATGCCAGTCTCCTGGAGTCTTCTTGAAAAGTTAGGCATCCCCCAGTAACCCATCCTTCACCTGCTGCCAGGAGTATGGAGGCAACAGCTGGTACTCAAACCACCTCTTGTCCCATTCAGATGTGGACCAGATCCTAGGAATGGCAAAAAGCTGGGGGTAGCTTGGGTCCCTGATGGTTAGGTGGATACAAAGCCAGGACTCCAGGCCTGCACTGCCTACCTACCTGCACAGTGTTAAGTGCAAGAAAATTAAGTTCTAGCCTATTACATCCAATGTCACTTTGGGTTTCTGTTAGTTATGGACAAGCCTGATTCTAGCTTTTATAACTAATATTTGTAATATTTATCAGAAATAATACATACAAATAATTTTTAGAAATATTTAAAAATAAAATTCCATAAACAAAAATTGCACTGAAAAGACTCAAAATAACATGATCATTTAAAGAAGAAATAAAGAAAAGATATATGTCACAGACTTCAGGGGCTTCCTAAAATAACCATGCACAAAGATCTCTAGCACTGCTGGAATAGGCACAGAGCCTCCCCAGAGGTTCCCTTAAAAGAGAACAATGTTTTCGCAGCTGATTAAGTTTAGGTATTGTTGGAATCTATCCCTTTATTTTATTACCACATAAACATGAAAAGTCAGTTTCTACAAGACAGAATGACCTAAGCATACTTGGACTGTATCATATCCTACACAGGAATATTCACACATCTTTAAGAATTCTAACCCCCAAACACACACAAAGCAGAAGCAGCTAGAAAATGTGTACTTGTGATAAAAGAGAAAAGTAAAGTGTAAAACAAAAGCATGACTTGAGACTTACATGGTTATCTTTACAGTAGTAGGAAAGGGCAGGAAATCGCCGTCTACTCCGGAATTTGGAACTTCCCACTATGATGTGTGCTGTAGCTGATTTGGGAACGTACAGTTCAGTAGGATAAGAGTCACAAACCTATCACCAGAAAATACAAAAGGACTTTTAAGCAACCTAATAATGCTTTCCAAATTCCATTTCACTATACTTACAAGTTGCATGTTTAAGTTCTCTCAACTGAATTATAGATGAAGCCATTTCACAGAAACCCAAATTCACCTCAGAGAAATGAAGTGTTATTGATTCTACATAGTGATACTGAGGGAATGCAAACAGCCCTGAGTGTCCTGTCCTTATGCACTGTCTCCCCTGTCGAAGGGCTCTTTATGTGAGGGAAGACAGTAACAACTGAGCATTCCTTTCATCAAAAAGGAACAAATTGTAATTTTGCATCCTGGCAGCTAAGAAAACTTTAGCTGTCTGCATTTCACAAAAAGATAGTCTGACCCAAGGGACAATATTCCTAAAATGTAAGCAGTCACTAAGCCACCGGGTTACCTCTGTGTTCCTGGTACACAAAGTACACATTCCTCTGTCCTCCCTGGACACCCCTCCCCTCCGTTTTCTCAAATCTCATCCATTCTTCCACAATGAACCCAAGTTCCTTCCTTCAGGAAAACTCCTCTTTGGTCCTCCAAGTACATGCTGCAGATTTCTAGATCTGATTTCCTAATGTACTACACAATATGCTATCAAAGCTGTATCTGTGTTTTTTAGGTGTCAATTTTATAAGTGGTAAGAAGTGATCTGTTCTCTCGGGCAGCAATTACCATGGTGGAAACTCTGATGTTTCGTATTTTAGAAACAGATCAGCAGTTTAATATCTGGCTCTGATTTAGCAACTTTATGGCCTTGGGAAAGCCAAATTACACTGAGCATGTTGGTTTTCTAATCTCTAAAACTGATACTACAGCAATAATATTTCAAAAGGTTGACAAAAGGGTCAAATCAGATAACACTCCTGACAAAGTACACTATAATCCATTAAAGCCCAAAGAAATACCATTGTTACTGTTGTTATAGTTATAGTTGATACTGTTGTTCAACACATATTTTATTTTCACATCAATCTTTATGCAACATGAGGATAGCAGTTTCCTAGACTTTGAGTAATCGCTTATTTCCTAGAACACAGGTATCTTCTTTTAAAAAAAAAATTTAGTACAGGGTCTAAAGGCCTCACTACACAGATCGGACTTGTAGTGATCCTTCCTGTTTTCAGCCTCCCAAGTGCTGAGATTGCAGGCATGTGCCACCATGCCCAGTCTCAATCACTTTCTCAGTGCACCCCGGGGTGGGGCCGGAACCCATGCTGGGAATCCAATCCTGGTCCCTGCATCTGCCTAAGTATAGGTGCTTTAATCCACTGAGCTATCTGTCTGGCCCTCTCAGGTATCTTCTTAGGAATATCAAAAATCCTTAAGTAAGTGTAGCAATGGGGGAAATACTTGATATACAGATCTTTCCATTTCCATCTATCCTTACTGCTTGCAGGACTAAAGGGATTAAAGCCAACAAGAAGAAAGATCTCAGCCTCCAAAGTTCTTATCAATTGCTCTGCAATAACATTGTCCCTTGCTATCTCTCCTGTCTTTGTTACCAGGCTGGTAGCAAACAAGAAAGAGCAGGAGAAAAAGAAACACAAAAGGGGATCAGAGGGCCAAAGTTCTGCGTAATTTTCCAGGAAGGCTCTCTCCTGGTTTCTTATGGACAGAAAACGTCCAGCCTGGCTCAGGTCATGCACTATGGCAGAACTAGAATGGGACTGGGAGAAAAGATAAAAATCCAGGGCCCATTCTCTCCTTAGCCCAACTCAGGGTATGTTCTGTTATTTGTGTTCCCAATACCTTATTCCTTCACGTGAGTGGAGAGCACAGCCTCCTCCCCTCTGAGACTGCTTGAGCTCTTGCTGTCCAGAGTAGGAGAAAGCAGACCTTCATGGCTGGGCATGTGCCATGGCCAAGAGTTCAAAACTGAAATCATCAACAATGGTCAGACTTGGAGTAGCTATCATGGTCTCCCTCTGGGAATAAATCAGTTACAGGATTCCTAAATTCTTGGTTTAGGGAGAAAACCTCTGTAGGTCAGGACATTTTTTGAGTACATACATGCAAAACACTAGGTAAACACACAGTGCCAATTAGCTCAGCTTCAAAATATAACTTTTATGGGACTAGAAAAATAAAATTCATCCTACTTTCTATAAAGCAAGCAACACACTAAATTATAAATTAATATAATAAATCACAATCTCACAATGAAAACTGCAAGGAATTAAAACAGGTTACAAACCAATGAAAAGACAACTTGTGTTCATGAATTAGAAGACTTAATATTGTTAAAATAGCCATACTACCACCCACATAGTATGATCCTACAAATCATGGCAATGTTTATGAAAATCCCATGGCCTATTTTACAGAAATAGAAAAGTCCATCCAAAAATTTGCATGAATTATCAAGTGAGTCTATATAGCCAAAACAATTTTTAAAAAAGAACAATGTCAGAGGACTCATACTTCATAACTCCAAAGCATACTGTAAGACCATAAATGTTTTACTGTACTCAAACACTATGATACTGGTATTCAGAATAAGACAGATAATGGGATAGAAAACCCAGAAATGCATACTGTATCTATTGTCAAACAATCTCCAACAAGGTCATTAAGACCAATCTGGGAAAAGGACAATGGCACTAGGAAAACTGAATATTCATACACACACACAAAAAAAACAAAGATAGACTCTTACTCAAGATGCAAAAATTAACTCAAAATGGAGAATTAAAGGTCTTAAATGTAAGACCCAAAACTATAGAGCTCCTATGAAGGAAAAAGCTTTATGACATCAGACTTGCCACTGATTTCCTATGTATTTGAGAAATTGAAAGCACAGACAATGAAAGAAAAAAGACAAATGTGACTTCATAAAATTTTAAAAATTTTGTATGTAGAAGAACATAATCAAAAGAATGTAATGATAATTTATAAACTAGGGAGAAATATTTGTATATTAGATATTTCCCATGAAGGTTATTATCTAGAATATCTAGAATATATAACAAATGCCTACAACTCAAAAATAATAAAAAAATTAAATGACCTGATTAAAAATAGGCAGAAGACTTCAATAGACATTTCTCCAAAGACACACAAATAGTCAACATGCACACAAAAAGATATTCAACATCATTAGTCATCAGGAAAATGAAACCCAAAGCTATGATAGGTCTTTACCACTTAATTGTTAAACTGATCACCACTAAATTAAACATAAAATAGTAAGCATTGGTTAGGATAGAGAAACTGGAACCTTTTACACTGTTGGTGGGATTGTAAAATAAGGCAACCACTATGGAAAATAACATGAAAATGCCTGAAAAATTTAAAAACAAAATTACTACACAATAGCCAAGAGCTGAACTGAACATGAATGTTCCCTGACAAAGGAATGCACAAGCAAAAGGTGACATACCAACAACAATGGGCTATTAATCATCCTTAAGAGGAAAGGGGATTCTGTCACACATTACAACATAGAGGAACCTTGAGGACATTAAGTGACATAAGCCAGACACAGACAGAAAATACTATATGATTCCATTTAAATGAGGTATCTAAAATAGTTAAATTCATAGATACAGGAAGTAGAATGGTTGGTGCCAGGGATTGGGTATATAAGGAGTTATGACTCTGTAAGATAAAAAGAATTCTAGAGATTAGTTGCATAATAAAGTGAATATACTCAATATCAATAAATTATATATTTAAAAATTGTTAGGATGAAAAATTTTAAATTATGTGTTTTTAATCACACAAAAAAAATCTTAAATAGAAGAGCTGCTGTCATATTTGTAACCACCTCATAGAACTGTAGTTATGATTCTGATAATGACTAACACACCAAAAAAATGCCAGTTATGCTTGCTAAAACTTTTCAATATGCCCCCCAAGATTTTGTTTGGTTTTGAAAATCAGAAAATTTAAAAAGAATAGGAAAAGTTTATAAAAGTAAAAACATTTTTTTCTGAGTTCGCACTTTTCTTCAAATTTTTCACTTTATTCTAACTCTCATCTTAGTCATCAATGAAAACAGATTTGTATGTTAATGATTTTGGCTTCTTTGTTCCTCATTAAACAAATTAGCCTGCTAGATGTGCCTGCATGTTTCCGTACTGTCCAGCCCAAAAGAATTTGTTTGTTACTCTTCTCTCATTGCTGGGACAAATACCCAACACTCAAAATGAGGGAAGGAAATATTTATTTAGCTCACAATTACTGGAGGTTTCAAGACACTGGAGGAGAGGCTGGGGTGCTGCCATGTCCAGGATGACCCTCTCCACCTCTCTCAGAAAGCACAGGATAGCCAGTTTAATGGTTTGTGCCTCTCTGGCCCCGCCCCTCAGGCCCAGCCCTGGTCCTCAAGCCACTGGTTGCTCCACCAGCCCCATAACTAACCTGAGGTTTCAGGGGGAACCATTAGACACAAACCATAATAGAATTTTTTCAGTAATTCTTTCACTCACTTACTAAGCTTTTACTGACTTCTTACTATATTCCAGGAATTACTATTATGCACTGGGGCAGAAGTAAATTACACATTTTTTGGCCTTGAAAACTTTACATTCACAGAACAACTGATCTTTGTTGATCTTGGTATAATCTTTCAGTAAACACATTTACTGTGGCAGGCCACCATCCGTCAGAGATGCTATCCCAGGATTTAGTCAGACTTCTGTATTTAGTGAAGAACAGTCACTCAATTGAGCATGTTGCTGTAAGTTTGTTTTCAGAAATTGAAATACAGTTATTCTATTATTTATAAATAATATATAAAATATAGTTGTAGGAAAATAAACAAGCTTCAATAAAATGACTGGTTTAGATTAAATTTTATTTCAAAGAGTTTAATAATTTAATCTCGTGATGAATTTCAATTCTTTTATTTAGATAATTTCAAAATAAATATTAAAATGTAAAAAAATAGATAATTTCAAGGTTAGATACTGCATTGGTTAGCTTTCTTATTTCTGGGACAAAATGATATCTAGCCTACGATTAAGTTGATTTTGCCTCATGGTTTCAATCCGTGGTCATCTGGCTTCAAGGCATAATGGGTTTGGCAAAAAGGAGTCCTGGAGGAAAGCCGCTAACTCTTCAGCAACCAGAAGACTGAGAGACATGAAGGGGCCAGGGACAAGGACACTTATACCCTTCCAGGCCACACATCAAGTGACCTGCTCCCTTCAAGCAGCACCCTGCACATGAAGCTAGGAACTATCAGAGGATGAACACAGTGATCAGTACACTGCACCCTGGATCCAATCATCTTCCAAAAGGCCTCTGAACACATGAATCTTTTGGTGATCTTCTTGATCTAAAGTGTAACAGATTTAAAACAAAATCCTAGTTTAGATTTCTATAAATAAGTGCTAAAATGTCATGATAATGTGGACTTTCTAAGACCACAGAATACATAAATGGCATAACTGGTTCTGGAATGTTGAGTTTTTATATTTAATGTCAAGTCAATGTCATTTTCCACCACTGGCAATGATTTTCTTCTCCATCACATGACACCATTTGCCCCAATTACTTCAAACTATTTGTGAGATTTATAAAATAATTTGTAATGGGAGGAAAGACAAAATACATTTCTCAACCATGAAATCAAAATCACAAGGAATGGATTATGATAAAACCTTACCAATGGACTACTAGTCAGAAATTTTCTTCAAGGAACAATTTTTATCCAATTTCTAAGTTGGTAATAAAAATGCATTTTTTATCTTAGTGAAATAAAATCAGAAAATCCCCTAAGCCTTGACATTTTGTGTTTCAATTGTCTATTAATGCTTGGCTTTGTTTTGCTATGCATTGCTATAGAAAAGAAATGCTATGTAACACGCCTTGTAATTGTGACTGGGGTACTAACGTGAGAAGGAAATCTCATAAAAAATAAAAAGGACCTGTATTTAGAAGAAAATAATATTCTATTAGATTTGGCTCAGCTTCATTCTCTTCTTTGTCCAGGAACATGTCATTTAAAACGAAATGTTTAATTTACTTTACTAAACTTGAATTTCTCTTCAAGGCTAAAAATTCAGTGTAAAGTTTGGTACTAGTAAGAATAAACTGTTATGATTCTATTAGCCAGATATTTTACAATGATTAAGTCAACAGTTGTTAAATTTAAGTGTAATCATAAATAAAAGTCAGTATCATGGCAATCTATTCTATTCCAAATAATCTATATATTTTAAAAATTTGAGAGAATTAGGACAGAAGACCTCACTTGTCAGAGAGTAAGGTTTATTATAAAAGTAGAGTAATTATAATTAGTAAAACCATAAATATGAAACAAGGACATTGTCAAATTTGGACAAAAGCCAGATATGGTGGCATATATCTATAATTCCAAGAACTCAGCTGAGGCAAAAAGATCACAACTTCAAAGCCATACTAGGCAATTTAACAAGATCCTATTTCAAATTTTAAAAGAGAGCTGGGGATATAGCTTAGTGGTAGAGTGCTGTGGGTTCAAACCCCAGTATGAAAGGAGAGAAAAGAAAAATAGATAAACATTGGCAAACATATCAGTTTTCTCCTTCAACAATATGCTGAAATGAAAAACATGATTTAAAAAAAAAAGACTGACTCAAAACTTCTGAAGATTAAAAGACTCCCTAGGTACAGATTATTGATCTTACAACAGCTACAGATAGGATAACAGAGAATTACCTAGAATGTGTAGAGCTTCTATAATAAGATAACTGTAAACAATATGAGAGAAAAAAGAGCAAGCATGTGAATAGGCAATTCAAAGAAGAGTCCAAGTAAATGGCCAAAAAAATTAAGCATTACTTAGATTAGAAAAAATATTAAAGTACACAGATACAGAAATATGAAGGATAATTGTAAGACAGAATAATTTGTATATAGCTAGGGAGGTAGCTCATTTGTCAATATGCACAAGGTCCTGGTTTTAATCCCTAGTACTAAAGAGAAAAATAAAACCCAGAAGACTGTTAAGCAAATGGGATGTGGGTATTTTTTATTTTCCTCCCTCTTCAATAAACTCTCCAGAAGGTTCTTACATTAGTTTATTATTTAAACATCTTAAGAGTGGTGAACACAAAGCTGATGTGTAAGCCCTCACTGGGGACAGCACAGGGTTTATTGGTCACTCCTCTGCATATTCCTTCTTGCAAATGCAGACACATTTCTCCATGTCTCTCTAGGGAGCTTCTTGGTGACCCTGTGTACCAATCAAGAACCCAGTGAACACATCAGGGAGTTGGTGCCAAACTTCCATCAGAGTCTCTCTGACTTCCCCAGTAATCACTCCTTGTGCTATAAAAAGATGTGATGGGAGAGTGAGGTCCCAGCCAGCTCTTCCATCAACTGCTTGGCCAGAAGGACTCCACTGGGTCTCCCTGAGACTCTAATTCCTTGACCTTAGAGGGTATAGTGGGGATGATCTCCGAAGTTCCCTTGTTCAAACTTTCTGACTGTCGGTACAACTAAGAAAATAAAGCCAGCAATAACCATGGGAGTCCTGGAAAAAGATCAACAAAATTTACAGTACATAAAAATCAGGCTCAGATATCTGAAGTTGCTTATTTTCATGCTTAGGTCTACACTGGTTTGCAGTTCTAATGAATTCTAATGATTTTATGCAGATTAGGTATCTAGAGTTTGCTCCACTTACTCTGTAGTCTCTATTCACATCACTGAGCTGCCAAAAGTTGTTAGGGAGGCCCATTCGCTTGTATTCTTCACTGAGATCAATCAGCATCCAGCCTTGTTCTCTTTCTTCTTTATCCAGCTTGGGATTGAATGAAAAGCAGTATAACTCTTCATATTTCACTGCAAAAAAGGGAAACACAAAGCCAAATCAAGTTAAGTTAAACCAGAACCAAATCTCACCAAACATATTCTGTCCCAACCCAAGGTTTTCTCCCCGGTTCCTAATATGCTCCTCAGATACCAGAGGATATGCCCGTCTGGGACAGAATCACCACTCTACTTCCTCCCAATAATGATGGACTCAACTCTGTAAAAGCTTCCTTCTTAGAAACAGGCCCTTCTTTTTATGCTTTTTCTTAAAAGTTATTTTAACAGTAAATATATGTTCCAAACCACATTAGAAACCAAGAATTCAACTGAGATATAGAGATAGATAGACAGATAGACAGACAGACAGACAGACAGACAGACAGACAGACAGATAGGATTAGGGGTTGCCTCTGAGGTAGAAAAGGCCAGGTAAGTTCTATATTTTGAGGTTCACAATATTAAAAAGGAAATAAAAAATAGTTGGAAAAGCTATGATTATATGTTTGCATTAAAAATATTTGAGCTTTTGGGGCTGGGGAGATGGCTCAGTGGAATAAGTGCTTCCCTGGCAAGCACAAAGGCCTGA
>NDGM011154959.1:0-13913 GCA_002564305.1 Octomys mimax | reverse complement strand
GGAGGCCCAGAGAAGGTTAACAAAAACCCCAAGCCACACAGGAAACCCTGAGCAGCTGATCAGTATCCTGACCCCCAAGGATGCTGTGCTCTCGCTGCACCATGCGCACACACACACACACACACACACACACACACGTATACACACAAACACAAACACACGCACGTTTGTAGACACACAGACACATGTACACACATGCACTTGTTTCTCACAACTCTGTCCCTGCCCATCCGCCCAGCGGCAGGCATAGCCCACCACCCTGTTCAGAGCCAATGTATGGTCTCAACCCTGGCCACCCTTGTCCTGGCTGCCCCTTCTGCCACATGTGCCCTCTTGGGCCCCCTGCCCCACCACTTCATCACCTGGTCACTCTAGGAAGCTGGCCCAGATGTCCCCTCCCAGCCAGTCTCCCAGGGCTGTCCCTCTCTCCACCAAATGGGGTGGTCCCTCCCACCGGGCCAGTCTGTGCCTGCCCCGCATCCACCCTTTCCCAGTCCCACTACCCTCTCAGTTTTCCTGGTGGTGTCTGCCTCTGCTCCTGAGCTGCCATCGCCCTATAGACCCGACACCACACCCACTGCCCTCCCCAGGGCCAGCTCTTAGCATGAGCTACTACCAGTGGATGAGAAGCACCAGCGCCGTTGTGTGTCAGGCAGTCATCCTAGAGGTCAAGAACACAACGCACACATACACATACATGCACAACGTTTTGTTGCATGTCTGAATGATCTGGGTCCAAATCCAAGCCACATCCTTGCTGTGTGATCTTGAGCAAGTCACCCCTCCTCTCTGGGCCTTAAATGCCCCCACTATGGAATAGAAATGGTAATTCCGACCTCACAGGACCCGCTGGAAGGACACTCTGGTCGGTGTGGGCACTGTGCAGGGCGCAGGGGTGTTGCAGTATCTGTGGATTGTTTCCGGAAGCTCAGCTTCCTCACAGCCGTGCCCTACTCTCCCTCTTGGTGCTGGCCTTGTTCCTGCCATCGTTTGCATGAGGAAGTCAAGCCTCACTCTGGAGCCAGGAGCCAGGGTTTGCATCTCAGCTGTGTCACTCATAGGCTATGAGTCCTCAGGAAAGTGATTTCACCTCTCTGAGCCTCTGCTCCAATCTCTGTAACTGGATAATAATAGCACCCACTGGGTGGGGCACTATGGGAAGGAGAGAAAGTCATCCTTGTAAAGTCCCAAGAACCTGGCACATCCCGAGGCCTAGCTGGCCAGGGACGTCGTCTCCTCCATTGGCTCCCTCCTCTGGCCTGTCCCTTCTCCCATCCCGCTGCCTCGGCCTCCCACCCATCTCCGATTGGTAGCTCAGCCCTCTTTCTCTCCTCAGTCAGGAAAACCCGAGCCATCCCAGGCTCCAGAGAACAGGGCTCTTGAACCCTAGGCCCGCCCAAGTCCTTGAGGGAGCATCTCACCCTCCCACCCCGCATCCCACCCCCATCCCCCTCCCCGCTCCCTTGGGCCTGTGGCCAGGAGGAGGCCTTTGCCTGGGACTTCAGTCACCAAAGTCCTGCTTAACCTTCCCACCTGGTGGCTCCCCCTCCCCCTTCCCCTCCTGGTCCCTCTCCAGCTCAGGTTCTGTGCATACTTTTCTCCTGTACTCATCCATTCTGCATTTGGGAAAACTGAGGCCCGAGGAGCCGCTCGGTGTCCCTGGCTTGGCTCGGCTTCCAGGGTCCCTCTTTAGAAACCCACACCTGGAGTCCAGGAACCTCTAGGAATCTGCAGAGGTACTTGAACCCTAAAGCCCTATGGGAATGGGCCCTCGGACACCAAGACCAAAAGGCAAAATGAGGCAGATCTGGATCTGATTCCGGGCCTGGAGACGCAAGTGAGTCAGCTTGCAGCGTCAGAAACAGAAAAGTGCAAACCGCAAGAACACGATGAATAATTTATTCTTCATAAAAACCCACAATGGTATGAATTATTTGAAAGCAAGCTTTTCAGATATTTTGGTAAGTAAGGCTCGTGTGCATGGGCCCGCAAGGACATTTCAGGCTCTGCTGGTGGGGTGCGTAGGGTTCTACCCGGCAGAGCTGGCTGAGCTGGCCGAGGCCTTAAAGCAAGCTGCCCAGGCCTGTGGCCTCAGTCCTCCTTCAGGCTGGGCACGCAAGGGAGATTTTTCCATGTGTTTTACCAGGGAAACTGTATGTACCTTTTTATGTGGGACATGAAAAAAACTTAGAACTTTAGAAAACAGAAGAATTCGTCATAGCAACAGGGCCGACTTTCTTATTTTTTAAAAGTGCACTTACCCTGCTCTCTTAGGTAGAAAAAGTTTATAACTGACGCAGAGGTGGACTCTGAGCCCAAGGCAGACAGGAGGTGTGGAGTTCCTGGCTCAGAGCACTGTGGGTAATAACACGAGGACTAAATTTGTATACTCAGGGACCCTGGGCCTTGGATTCTCTTGGGCAGACAAGGCCTTGACCTCCAGGGACGCAGAGCCCCTGGCATTTCTAGGCCTCCAGGGCCTCTCATTCGCCTCCTCCCCACACCGGCAGGTCTCTACAGAACAGCTCTGTCCTGCGGGACCCACGAAATCCCGAGAAGTCTGCTCCAAGCACTGTCTCTGGGACCATCCCTGGCCCAGGATCCTATCCCCAGGCTACATCCTGATTGGCCAGGGCCCAAGGCCTCTGGGATGAAAAATGAAATAATACCTCAACCGGTAAACTTGGAGACATGGCCCAAGAAGCTGGAGCCTGCAGTACGGGTTTCAGGGCTGCCCCTCTGCTAACCTAGCTGTGTGGGTCCTACCCGTGATGTAGCTTAGTAGATCCTATGGCCCCATGTGTCCCAAAGCAAGTGGCTTATCCCATCTGTGGCTCCGTGTACTCATAATACTAGTGAGTGAGTTGTGGCACCCTATGTGTCTTAATCCATTGAGGCTGCTAAAAAAGAATACCAAAGGCCAGCCAAATAACTCAGCAGATTAAAGTACCCGCAAGCAGGTGCAGGGGCCCAGGGTTCGATCCCCCAGCCTGCCATGCCAGCCCTGCTCCAAGGGCATGCTAAGACAGGGATTGAGACTGGACATGGTGGCATGTGCCTGTAATCCCAGATCTTGGGAGGCTTTAAACAGGCAGATCACTACAAGTCTAATCTAGTAGTGAGGCCCTAAAATACAAAAAAAAAAAAAAAAAAAAAATTGATAAAAGAATACCGAGTCAGGTATCATGGTCCACACCTGTACTCTCAGCACGTCAGAGGCAGAGGCAGGAGTATTGCTGTGAGTTCAAAGCCAGCCTGAGAGGGGGAAGAAGGGAGGAGAGAGAGAGAAGGACAGAGAGAAATGTCATAAATGGAGATAAACTGAGTGGATTATAAACAAGAGATGCTGATTTCTAATAGTTTGGGGGGCTGGGAAGCCCAAGGTCAGTGGCAGATATAGTGTCCATGAGAGTGAGAGCGGACATCTCATAGATGGCCTCCTTTTCACTGTACCCTGTCACAGCAAAAGGGGTGAGGGACCTGTCTAGGGCCCATTTGTAGGACCAGTAACTTCCTTTGAGGACTCCACTCTCGAGGCTTATTCACTGCCAAAGCCCCCACCTCCCACACTACTACATGGACAGTGAGGGCTTCAACATCTTGGGTTTTTCAGGGGGCACACCATATTCAGAATAAGGGACTTAACCTCATGCCCAGCACATAGTAGACTTCCGATTAAGGCTTTCATTATTATTTATTGTTAGTGATAACGTGCTTGTGACCCATCCTTAGGAATAAAGCAATGAAGTCAAAATCTACGCTCCATCAGTCACCAGCTGAATCATCAACATGGGCACCCACAGAAACCTCTCTGAAATTGACTCCTCGCTTGTCAAATAGGGACAGTGACTTTAGTGAACAGCTCAGCCCCTGGCTGCTACTAGGTGACCCCTGCAATCTGACTAGGACTATTGCCAGGAATCAGAAAACTATGGTCTATGAGCCAAGCAAAGCCCACTCTCTGGTCCTGTCAATAAAATTCTATCAGAACACAAGTGTGTCCGTTCATGCATGCATTGTCTGTTGTTGCTTTCACACTCCAACAGCAACCTGGGAAGTGGCAGCAAGAGGTAGTGGAACAGAAAGTGCCCCCAACCCCTGCCAGCATGCTTCTCTCAGCTGCCCAGGTAATAGTTCTAGTTGCAGTTCCGGTTGTTTCTGCCTCCTAGAAATAGCTGGTCACTGTGATGCACAGCTGGTCACTATGGTACACATTGTAAGAACCCATCAAAGATGGCCAAGCACTCTACCTCCATGCCCCCTCCTTTGCAACCCCATAAAAACCTCCTTCCATCCCTCCCTGAGCCTTTGAAGCCTGATATTTTGGGGTTGATTCCTAGTCAGTGCCTACCCGATGTTAAATAAATCTTCCTACAATCTGGGGGGTTGTTTTGATGTTTCTGTTTGCTGTTGCATTAGTACTGTATGACTGGGCCAGAGATGTAGGCTTAACATATTTGACGCTTTAAGAAAAACTGTGCCAGCCCCTGATTTGCATTATCATGACCCTCTCTAACAAGCCTGATTGCAGTACACAATGCATTTTTTTCCCTCAGTGGATTGGACAGCTTCAGCCTTGCTTTCCAGAACCACCTAACAACCTATGATTGGGTTGCAATGGTCCAAAGCCTTCTTCAAAGTGTTTGTGGTAGTGTGTGGGGAGCTGCCTTTGGCTTCCCAAAGGAGTCAGAGACCAAAAAGGGCTCCATAATCCCAGGACCAGAAGCACAGGAGTAGCCAGCCTGTGCCTAAACCAACACTCCACTCCACTTCCCAGGCTCAGCTGTCCACAGTCAGTCCCACCACAAGGCATCCTGGGCTTGTAAACCTGATTGCTCTCTGAGGCTTTGAGTTCACTGGTTGCCTCCTGGTTCACAGGTTTTCACATTCTTTTTGTGTGATGTTGGGGAGCAGGAAAGGAAATGGGGTGTCCCAAGAGCTCTTTGAGAATTCAGCAAAGAAAACCCATGAATCAGTCACCTCTGAAAGAAGTTCTCCTGTCCCTGGTGGAATTCCCTCCTTTAAGAGGCGGGCAGAGAGATCTGCCCCACCCCCACTCCCACTCCCCACTCCCCACCCTCCACCCAGTTGGACTGAGCTGTGGTTGTGTGTTAGGAAAAAACTCACCTCAGATCTTGAGATTCTTAGTGGCCAACTTCCTTGGTTGTGTTTCCTGCCCACACACACCCACCTTGGCTTCCAGTATGAATCCAAGAGTATTGGTCTCTAAAGCTTTTGTGGTCAATGAGGTCATCAAAAATAGATTGAGCTGGGTATGGAGGTACATCCTGTAATCTCTGCACTCTGGGAGGCTGAGGAAGGAGGACCAAAAGTCACAGTCAGTCTAGGTAACTTAGCAACTAGAACGAGCTGTACTCGCTTTCACCAGCTAAGTACTTGCAGAGTTGACATTGAGTCCCCTGATCATTAGTTGACAATATTTCTCATTCCGGAGGATTTTTGTTTGTGCAGAAAAGCGCTAAGACTGGATTTTTCCAAAGGACCTGTAGGACTTAACCCAGTGGTGTCTCTCTCATCGACCTCAAGATTCTTTCCCCAGATGAAGTTGTAGAAAAGTTCATTCTGGACCAGCCAGGAAGAATACATTTTAAAAGGCAGATACAAAATTTAGTGAGGATGTTGTGTTTTGTAGATGACGGAAGAGGTGACCGCAGGCACACTTATCATTAAAGGGCTGAAGAACAAAGGAGGGGAGGCGGCAGGGATCCTGTGAGTGGGAAAACACGCCCACAGTATTTGCACTTCTGGGGCCATCAGATCTGTGCATAAAAATTTATTCCCAGAGATGCATTAATAACAGAATGCGTTATCCCATTAGATAACAGTAACCTATTATCTAATAGATTAATATACGGAAGAAACCAGAAACAACATAATGTTAGACAATAGGCATTGATAAAACAGCGCGTTGCTCATGGCAGTATTCATGCTCCTGTGGCATCCTTACACGAAACAAGAAGTCATCCTAAAAATCATCTCCTGAAAATACTCTGGAGACTTCCTAAAAATTAAAAAGAACTTCTGCACTTCAAAAGATAACATCAAAGGAGTGAAAGCAACCCACAGACTTGGAAGAAAAATTTGCAATTCATATATCTTCTAAGGGACTCATATCTAGAATATATAAAGAACTTTCACAACTCAACAATAAAACATCAAATAACCCAGTTTAAAAATGGGCCAAGGACCTGAGTCATCTCTTCTGCAAAGATACCAAAAGGCTCGTGGCTCGTAAGCTGAGAAAAGATGCCCCGCATCCTTAGTCATTCCGGAAACACAAATCAAAGTCAAAGCGAGATGGAGCTTCATGCCCTCCAGAGCAAGTGCTGAAGAGATGGAATGATGCCTGAACTCTCCTACCCTGCCAACAGGCATGCAAAACAGTGCAGCTGTGTCAGAAAACATCTGGGCATTCCTAAAAAGAAAAGTAGCATAGTTACTGTAGGAGCCAGCGATCATGTTCTTAGATGAAATGAAACTACATGTTCAAACACAAAAAGAAACCCTCCAACACACATGCCCATAGTAGCATTATTTAGACTAATCAAAAAGCAGAAACCATCCAAAGATCCATCAACTGATGAATGGATAAACAAGGTGTGAACTGGCCATATCATGGAATATTACTCAGTGATAGAAAATAATGAAGCACCGATGCACGCTATGGCACGCGTAAATCTCAACTATGTTAAGTACTGTCTTAACATTGACTTGTTACTTTTCTCTCATTTCTGAACCAAAATACCTGATGCCCAGAATTAAGGAAGGAAAGGTCTACTTAGCTCACAGTTAGTGGAGGTTTCAGTCCATACTCGGCTGGCTCCAAGGCAGAGTGGCACATGGCAGAGGGCAGCAGTTCATGGCAGCAGCAAACAACAAAAGCAACCAGAGTGAGAGGGGGAGGAGAAGAGAGAAGACTCTTTCTGCCTGTTCTGTTGTATGCAGGCTGCCCACCCCAGGTGGGGGTAGCCCTCACACCTATAATCCCAGCACTAGAGAATGAATCCGTCACAAATTCCAGATTCAGCCCCACAGCATGACCACATGAGGCTTTGAGGGGACATCTAAACACAAACCATAACACATGCTATCTTAAAGTACTGTTGCTTTTTAAGCCAGAATAAAGACCATGTATTGTGAACTCCACTTGCACGGAATATCTAAAACAGTCAAATTTAGAGAGACAGAAAGTAGATGTGTGGGGTTTCCTAGGCTGGGAGGGAGGGGATTAGAGAGCAACTGGCTGCCGATGTACGCAGGGTCTTCCTCTGAGGAAATGAAAATGTTCTAAAATTGATGGTGATGGTGGCTGTACAGTTCTAGGACTATACTGAGAACCACCACAATGTCCACTGTAAGTGAATTACAAGGTGTGAATTCTATCTCAATAAAGTGATTATACATTATTACATAGTAAGTATATCACAAGCTATGAAATGTAAATACTATATTGAGTATATATAAAATGCTGCACCACATATTAAATACACATGGCTCAGAGAACAGATATAATAACACGCCTCTAAGTCATCCCAGCTTTCCCACCTCCTGTCCCATAAATGGCAAAGCCGGAGAGTCTGGGAAGAAACCGAGGACACAAGCACATTTTTCTTTGAAACTCTGTATTAAAATAAATCTTTAATTAATTTATTTGGCACAGGATCTCTCTATGCAGCTCAGACTCATAGCGATCCTCCTGTCTCAGCCTCCCCCGCGCTAGGATTACAGGCGTGCGCCACTATGCCCCGTTTTGGTGGCCCACTCTGTGCATCCGGCGTAGTGCCAGCCTAACCTGTGGTGGCTGGTGATCGAACCCAGATCCTTGCGCTTGCCAGACAGGCACTTAGACCACCGAGCTGTCTCGCCAGCCCCGAAACTCTCTGTTTACATAATTCAGACCTATCTTGTCATCTATTTCATCTATTATAGTCATGCTGACTTTAATATGAAAATAATTTATTGTCTGTAAATCCATGAATAAAGTTGATGCTCTGGCAGAAAAGCCACCCAGGAGCACGGGCAAAGGCCCTAACACAGTGGCAAGGAGGCTGCGCACAGCTCTGTGGGCAGGGTGTGGACCTACCAAGGGTGGAGAAAAGAATCCGAGCCGCGGAGGAAGCGCAGCGAGATTTTAACTGCGGTTCTCTCTGGTGGGATTGCAGTTATTGTTCTCCTTTTTCTTAATATTTTTTTCCTTTTCCATATTCATTAGTGTTGCATAATATTAAAGAATAAACACAGTTTGGTCCAACAGAGAGACCCTGGGGAAGGAAAGCAGGCTGCGCTTCTCTGGCGCTGCTGCGGTTCAACTCCGGTAAGCACACCCCGACCTCAGCCCTGGGGGTTTCAGCCTGGCCCTTGTGGGGCGCGCCTGCGCCTGCGCCTGAGCCAAAAGAGACTCCCAGCATTCCCTGCGCTCTGCAGGTGCTGGGGGAGAATGTGGATCTGTTCCCAAGAAGAAGTGAAGCCAGCGCCTTTGCAAAGTTCTGGGAAGAAAAACAAGCAGATCCTCTTATGGCACCACAGCTGGAGGAGGCAAATAACAACTGGGCGTGATGTGGAGCGGAGCCCTGGACCAGGCATCAGAGGCCTCTGCACGGAAGCGGCGGGGCTTGCTGGAAACCGGCTGGCTGACCTTTGTCCAGTCACTGCTTCTCTCCAGACCAGTTTCCCCCTGGATAAAAAGAAAAGAAGGTGCTGAACCTTTCTTATCCCGTGGTTTGTGATCCCGTCGTGTCACACCTGCTGTGCTCATTTCCCACAGTCCTACCAAACCATTCGAAGCCATTGATTGATATTAACTGTCAAAACAACCGATGGCCCCAAGAACCTCAGGGGCCATCCTTCCCCTCCTGGGCGATCCCTAAATTGACACATCATACTTTTCAACCCAGCTAATAGGAGATCTGCGAAGAAAGGGGCATGAGCAGTGAGCTGTCCTTATCCTTACACCCCCTTCTGTGCCCTTGAACTTGTTCAAGTGCCATATTTCTAGTGAGCGTCTACCAGGTGCCAGGCGCTGTGTTGTGGCACCAGGAAAGACAACACGTTGCTCTCTTGGAACTTACAGGATGGACAGTAATTACCAGTTATGGCCCACGGGGGATCCGCACACAGCCCTTTTTCATTAATCCTTAACATCCACCTTGCACAGTGGACACCACCCCTCACGCTTTGCAGCTGAGACCGTGTAGGTGAAGCGTTACCACACAAGATCAGAGAGCAAATGCGCACGATAAAACCCGACTTCCAGCTTGGGCAGATCTGCTTCAAAGGCACCTGGGGTCATGAGTGGTTCTCAACTTCACAGCTGAGGCAGAACAAAAGCTCTCAAGAGCCACTCAGTCTCCACCCTGTTGATTTGGCTACAGAAGAACTGGAGAAAAACAAAATAAATTGCAGTGACCTTAGCACCAAGACATCAAACTTGGCCACTGACATCAGTTGTTAAGAGCAGACTCTGAGTTCCTGCAAATGAGAGTCTGCATAATTAAAAAACACCCTATAACATAGGCCGGATACTAAATAAATCCTGGATCACCGCATGCAAATGTTACTCTTCTTCAATTCTTTCTCAGTCCTTGTAATTACACCTAGGCAATGCCTCAGATTAAAGCTAATGGGTTTTACCACCTTCCACAACATTTGGCAATCTCCCCTTACAAGGAAGAAAGAATACGCTTATGCTCAAAGGCACAAATATTTAGCAACATCCTTCTATTTGCATTGTTTGTGTGGAGGTTGTATATTTGCTGATTACCTTTTACTTGAAGAATATCTAACTGATCTTCTGTTTCCTGTGGCCATATAATTTTTCCTTTCCAACTACATTTACTGATGTTTCTAATGAGTATGTTTACTGACATTTTAAATCAGTGGGCTTAAAGGAAAATATTAAGTTCACAGCCCCACAGAGGAGGTATACAAGAAGGCAAAAATCTGAAAGGTAACACCAGAATAGCTGAGGCTTGAGAAATGCTGCCCCATGAAATTAAAAATAACTCAGCCATGTAATTATGTTGTCCTGAAAGTAGATTGAAAGTTACCTAAATAGCACAAATTCACAGTAGCCCAACACTATTACAGCATATGTGTAAGGGCTTATGTATGCAGTTACTTTAGCAACAGAGGTAGAACTGAACCATATTCCAGCCACAAGATATAGGCACAAGAAAGTCTAATTATTGGAAAATTATAGACCACAGAAACAAAGCTACGGCTCACTGCATGCTGCAGGCCTGACCAAATACCTTGTGGTAATTGGATAAACCACATTTATATAGAGGATGAAACGTGGAAGATGCACCCCTAAGTGAGGTGCCTTCGGCGTCTTCAAGAATTCGTTCGTTCATTCTCTCATTCACTCGTTCAGTGCAGTTTTACAATCCTTGTTACAGACCCTGGAATTTCTCCAGGGTTATTTTTAATTTCATGGGGCAGCATTTCTCAATGAAGGACCACACAAGACCGACAGCTGACCCCCTCAAGTTTTCAGTCCACAAGAGGGTGCCTGACTCTGCAGCCAGCCTTCTACACCTCAGTCCTTGCCTTTGAATAGATACAAGGAAGGAATCTGTCCATCCGGGGGCTGGCCAGAGGCGGCTTCCTGGAGGCAGTGACCATCAAGGTAAGATCTAAGAAGAAAAAGGAATTAGCTAGGGAAGGATAGGGGAGAGATGGTGTGGGTTGAGTGTGTGATCCTTGGGATCAGAGATACGAGGTGTGATCAAAAACTACAGTGAATATTCAATTTTTTTTAAACATTCCTACAGTAAAAGACACATTGGCACAAATTTCCCTCTAAATGCTCCCCCTTCCTTCCAACGTAATATGTTGTCATTCTTGCCACTTTCTTTTCTATTTTTATTTTTTAAAATGTAGTTAGTACAGGGTCTACAGGTTTCACTACACAGATTAGACTCATAGTGATCCTCCTGTTTTCAGCCTCCCAAGTGCTGGCTGGGATTACAGGTGCGTACCACCATGCCCAGGCTCTTTGACACTTTCTGAAGTAGTTCTGGGCGTCTTTTATTTTGCAAGTGTCTCTACAAAGTGTGATCAAAAAATGCAGTAAATGTCACCGCTGCATGCCGTCCAACAGGAGGCAGGCTCACAAAAATGTCACCTTGTGTCCGCATCCACCTATTCACCAGCCCTGGCACCATGCAATTGCTGGCTCTTCCCTAAGATCAAAATTACCAGGAAAGTCAATCATTTTAATATTTAAATCTTCAACCCATTTTGACTGTAGTTTAGTGCATGGTGATAGACCTGGATCTAGTTTTAGCCTTTGGCACATAGAAAGCCAGTCTTTCCAGCACCATTTATTAAAGATGCTCTCTTTCTTCCAGTGAACATGCTTGGCCTCTTTGTCAAAGATAAGGTGGCTGAGTGTACATGCAGTCGTGTCCGCATCTTCTGATCTGTTCTGTTGATCCGCAGGTCTATTTTTTTCCACTACCATGCTGATTTTATCACAGTGGCTTTGTAGTATAATTTCAAGTCAGGGATTGTGATGCCTCCTGCCTTTCCTTTGTTGCCCAGGATTGCTTTTGCTAGTCTAGATCCCTTCTGGTTCCAGATGAATTTTAGGACTGTTTTCTCTAGGTCTGTGAGGTATGCTGATGGTATTCTAATCAAGACGGCATTAACTCAGGACCCAGAGGTAACTATCACAGGGCAACTAAACATGCTCAAAAAGAGGACTGCCAGAACTGCTTCGGAAAGTGGCAAGAATGACGGGATAAGTGAATTGGAAGTGAACAGATGTGGGTTTTAGTTTGTTTGTTTGTATTTTAAGACAGGATCTACAGGGTCTATAGCATCTCACTATGTAGATCAGACTCGTAGTGATCCACCTGTGTTCAGCCTCCCAACGAGCGGGGATTACAGGCGTGAGCCACCACACTCAGTCTCAATCCCATCTCAGCATGCCCCGGGGGCAGGGCCGGCATGGCTCGCCCAGGACCTGAACTGGCCGCTGGTCTGCCTAAGCAGGCGCTTCAATCCACTGAGCTATTTGGCCAGCCTTAAGTGAACAGATGGGTTCTGAGGGGGATTCGTAGAGGTGTGTCCTTCACAGCAGGAACTTTAAAAATTTTAAATATGTATCATATCTTTTGTTATGCTCTGTATTTCTGGACTAGGGCTGTAGCTCAGTAGAAGAGCTCAGGGTTAGCACAGGTGAGGCCCTCAATTCAAGCCCCAGTGACACCACCTCCTAATAATAATAATAATAATAATAATAATAATAATAATAATAGTAATGTAATGTCTATCTCCAAATGGTTCAAAGAAAGGACCCTTGAATATCCTTACCACAAAAAAAGATAAATATTTGAGGTGCTAGATTTGTTCACTACCCTGATATATTCATTCTGTAGTGCGTACATGTATGAGAAAAGCACTTTACCCCATAAATAGACAACTATTGTGTCCATTAAAATTTTATGAGAAGAGTCTTCAGAGTAGGGGCCAAGTAATCAGTGATGTCTAAAGCTCTCTCCCTCCAAGAAAACAGCTCCCCACAGAAGTCCAAGGTGCAGCCGAGACTGCGCACAGGGCACCTAACCCCTATGGTGGATGCAAATCTACAAACACCCACTCAGTACCTCCTATGCACCAGCCACCGGGCAGGGGCAGGGCAGGCATTGGTGAGCTCTGATCCCACTATGGTTTAAGAATTACCACCATGTAGGGCCAGCCAAATAGCTCAGCAGATTAAAGCACCTGCTTAGGCAGACGCAGCAGCCTGGGTTCAATCCCCAGCGTGCCATGCTGGCCCCGCCCTCGGGGTGCGCGGAGATGGTGATTGACACTGGGTATGGTGGCGCACGCCTGTAATCCCAGCTCTTGGGAGGCTGAACACGGGCGGATCACTAGCAGTCTGGTCTACGTAGTGAGACCCTGTAGACCCTGTGCTAAAAAATACGAGAGAGAGAAAGAGAGAGAGAGAGAGAGCCATGTGCCAGTGCTCACCCCGTCAGCGCGCTGTTCTGAAGAGGAGCGTGAGCACACCAGCGGAGGCCACTCTGGAGGAACGTACTGGAGCTGAGGCTTAGATGAGAGGTGCTCTGGTCACATCACTTGCCAGTGATCTGGCTAAAGTGAAAACCCTGGTCTAGCAGGGATCATCCCCAAGGATCTGCGTTTCTTCTGAGCTCCAGGGGGACGCTGGACCACGAACCACATCAGGGCTGTGAGACTCCAAAGGAAACGTCTCAGATCCTGGTTCCCTCTCTCGCTCCACTGCTTCTCTTCCTCTCTGACAGTACAGAGCATCTTCCGCAGGTGATACCAAACTATAGGGAAGGAACAAAAGGTGCCCTCATGGCTGCCAGACTCCAGAGCCCTGTGACAGCCCCCAACTAGCTCCTCCGGTGCATGGGGCAGATCACAGAGGAAAGGAAAGGACTGGAGGAGTGCGTGCCTGGTCGGTGGTTCTCATAAATAGCAAACCATCTGCACTGTGCAGCCCCCGCTGCCTGAACAAAGGCAGGGAATTTCAAGAGGCATGGGAAATCAGAAGGAAGTTGGGGGCTCTTCCGCAGGGAGGCTTCGTTTCTAATTAATCACCAGTTCTTGGCAAATCAATTGCACATGTTTTCAATCTCCACTCCAAAGACAAGGGCTGGGACGAAAGCTGGAAACTAGAAGTCTTTGGAGCTGTCTCTCCTGGGGGTGTAGCTACCAGCTGAACAGGGGAAGGGGGCAGAGGGGTCACCTCTGAACCACTGAGCAAGCACAGTAAAGAATGGATCAGGGGACACCAGAGCTTACAGGGAGCATGCAGGTCACAGAAATGGGAGGATTGATTGGGCAGGAGTTAGGAGGAAGAGGAGGAGGGGGGGAGGAGGTGGTGGAGGAGGTGGTGGAAGAGGAGGAGGAGGAGG
>NDGM011154958.1:0-13031 GCA_002564305.1 Octomys mimax | reverse complement strand
TGGCTCAGTAGAATAAGCGCTTCCCTGGCAAGCACAAGGGTCTGAATTCAATCCCCGGTTCCAGGGGAAAAAAACAAAACAAAACAAAACCCATCTCAGATTGTGACAAGACCTAAAGAAAAGGACAACAGTCCCCTCCGACCTCGCCCCCAGGTGACGACCTCCGACCCCTGAACAAGCCCTCTGCTGGCTTCTCAAGCCCTGCACTGCCTCATTTGGGGGTTGCTGGGGTCTGCAGGGGCAGCTGCAGGTCGCCGTGGGGGTCAGCCTGGGCCCGGGCACAGAGGACAGATGCGGGGTCTCATCGCAGGGGCCCACCGTTCCGTGAGGCTGGAGATGAGGGACCACCTATGCGGGCGAAGGACCAGGAGTCTCCGGAGAGGCAGGGGTGAGACCTACCAGCTCTGACACTCAAACCTGAACTCAGGAGATCTGAGTAGTACCAGGCAGAACCCCGCCCGCCACAGGGGCACAGTTGCCCCTTTTTTCTCTCTATTATGTTCACATAGATAGAATTAAACCAGGTTGGATTAAAGTTCGGGGGGCGCTCCCTGTGCTCTCCTACCTCTGTGTAAGCTGGGTACACTAATGCGGGCAGAGATAAGGAGTGGGTTTTGTGTCCCTTTGCTTTTACTGTTTTCTTTTGAATTCTAGTTTGACACTAATATTCTCAATAAAATTTTCTTGAAGGACATTTTCATCCTGAAAGAAGATGCAGCGTCCTTTACAGCTCCTTGATGATGTGCCCTTACCTCCGAGAAGTCGGGCTGTTCCTACAGTGTCTGGACAGAAGCCATGTTGGCGTTCTTTTGAATCACTGCCCCCTTCCTAAGATATTGGTTTTGGGGTGGGTGGGCCCAGGCCCTCGGTCTCCCACGGCCCTGCAGCCCAGCCCGATGCTGGCTCCAGTGTTTCACCCAGAGCCGGTGTTGTTGCTCAAGGAGCAGCAGGCCCATGCCACAGCTCCCGGGGTGCTCCAAGCGCCCTGCCCAGTCTCTGCCCCTGCCCAGCGGCCGTGGCTGGGTGCGGAGTCCCGGGGGGCTCCCTTGCACACCCCCGAGGTGCTCTTGTTCTCCTTACCTCTCCCTCCACATCTGTACCTATTAGTTTTATGAACTAGAGGGAATCACAGACCCACCGCGGGGTGGCAGGCGGCAGTGGAGCTGCCTTCAGCGAGTGGGCACTGTCTCGGTGCTTTATGGTCGGGATTACAAACGCACTCCGAAACCCAAAGTAGGGGCCACCAGGGCTTTCCACAGGGGACAAGTGAGCTACGCGCCCAGCGGCCGCGTCCCAAGCTCCCGTCACACAGATGTGCGGACGCCGGCCTTGCTGCTTGAGCACAAGGAGGTCCCCGGTGACCACTGAGAGGCTCTGCACCAGGCCCTCTTTGGTTTTCGCTGTCTGAGTAACGGTAGCTGTTCTGCTAGGGTCTGGGGGACTTGCCCTACCAGGTGCAGGGTCAAGGCCGGCCTACCCCCAGGCTCTGAAGCCCGGGTCAGCTCTGACTGACCATGGCCTAGGCATAGATGTCCCAGTCCTGCTGCCGCGCCTACAGCACATGCCTCCTTGGGCTAGCCTGTCTAGATTCTCCACACCCATTCTGACCCAAACGCGACTGAGTGATATTGCTGAGACAAGGCTGCTGGAACCCATCTCCCAGAATGGTTTAATTTGCATTTTCATGATTCATTTTAACTGACTTACGTGAGCAGTGGTAGCCAGGACCACCCCGTATGAGTGGGTGGCAGGATGGGTGCCCCATTGGCAGAGGCGGGGCTGTGGCAGGCACAGGCCTTAACAGAATCACTGACAACAGCCTCTCCTTCAGAGTCTTCTGGAAAGGGAGGACTTCAAGGTGCCACCAGGGCGGCTCCTGCTGGAGCCCAGCCCTCCTCTGCCTCCATCTGATGCCTGGACTTAGGCAAGGATGATGGTCTGCCTGCTTCAATGGTGAGATGGGGGGCCAGCAGGCCAGGCGTAGGACAGCTGACGGCTAAATGGGGAGAACTTCATGTGGCCAGAAGGCCCAGGAAAAGTGCCCCTGGTCCCTCCTGATGGCTACAGATCACACAGGAAGATCTGGAGCCCTCAGGGCCAGAAGTAGGTTGGAATTCAACCTTTTTCAGATTTTAGACAAGCGATGTGATGACCACACTGTGAATTGCACAACAGCCCTTGTGGGGCCCAGGACGAGGCCCAGGACCAAGCATGTCTGGAGCTGGCTGTGTGAAGCGCTGCCCTCAGGCTGAGGGGAGTAACTACAGAGCGTAAAGAGGGCTGTGCTCACTCGGGTCAGGGGCTGTCACCTCATCAACCTGGACACTACATTTAGGGGGGCATTTTTAATTTTTAGACTGCTGTGGATAAGGACTTATGGACCTCGCAGCATTTCTGGAAGACAACTCCACTATAGGTATGAACAACCTAAACAGGGCCGGCCAAATAGCTCAGTGGAATAAAGCTCCTGCAAGCAGGCGCAGGGCCTGGGGTTCGATCCCCAGGCCTGCTATGCCGGTCCTGCCCCCAGGCGCTGAGACTGCAATTGAGACTGGGTGTGGTGGCGCACGCCTGTAATCCCAGCTCTTGGGAGGCTGTAAACAGGCGGATCACTATGAGTCTAGTCTAGTAGAGTGACCCTGAACACCCTGTAGACCCTTCCCTAAAACAAACAAAAAAAGAACCTGTACATGTGTTTTCACCTAATAATTTTATTCCTAGGAATTATTTCTAAGAAAATAATGATTCCATACAACATTTAGCAACAAGGAAGCTTACTGTACGTTTTTCTTGAAACAAAATGAAACAGACCCCACATATGCATGAGTAGGGGATTATAGATTTCGACAATGGAATAAGAGGTGGGCCTTAGAATACAGTGTGTGCTTATTAGTTGGAGGAGACGTTCGTGATAGGACACACTATTTAGAGACAAACTTAAGATGTGACGAGCCTAAATATGAGTCTTATTTGTATAATGAAGCCTGGGCGGTGCACGTCAATTGGAGTTGCCTTGGGAGTTTGTCTGATGCTGTTCTTAGTTTATTTGTCACTAATGTGGATTTCCCATTTTGTTTATTCTATGATTGAAGAGTAAATCTTATTCACCAATAAGTTTTCATCAACGTAAGTTGCTCATCAGTGAGTTGAAGGGATTGCCAAGCACACAGGCTAAAACAAAGGCTTCTCCCTGCTCCTTCCCGCCTCCACCTAGGGGGTGACACACTGGGACAAAGTGCCCGACTCCCACAACCCCCAGGGCCAAATGTTTGTTGTGGCTCGTGACTTCAGAGTGCAGAGTCGCAGGCCAGCCGGTGGGAGAAAGCTGCTCCCCTCTCGGTGCTAATGGCCACCCCACTGATGGCCCCACTGCTGAGCCCTGCACCCCGTGACCCAGTCGCCTCCCAAAAGCCGCTCCTGGGAATGCGTAAGCCTCGGCACTCTCTGCTGGGAGCCGCCAGAACACACTCAGTCTCCTGTGCTTCCTCCTAGAGCCTTTCTGGCTGCAAATGTGCCTTTAAAGGTGATGCCCTTCCGAGGACGCGCGTTTCTCTTCACCATCCGGAGCCTCTGTCTGCTCTGCCGGGCTGTGCCTCCACCTGCTCGGTGCTTCCCCCAGTGCTGGACGTGTCGGTAGTGTCTGCTTATTTGCGCTCTCAGGCCATGCTGTGATGCGCTCCTGAATGCATGCCTGTGTGCACGAGTGCACACGTGTGTACACAGGCATGCTCAGTGACTTTTCGACAGTGAACATGTGCTGAACATATTGAAAGGTTCGAGACCATCTCCAAGACCCGAAGCCACTCCGTTCTGCCCAGTTTTGAAAGCTCAGGATGAACGGGCTATTCACGAGCTCTCCCTGTCAGTAAATGCCACATACTTGGGGGCCATACCGATTTTTACTTGTTCACTCATGCCAAGGAGTGCTGGCCCAGGGCTGTGCACAGGCCGAGCACCCCCACCTGAAGGAAGGGGGGTGGTTACCAGAGCTGCAGGCACACTGGGGCATTGTCCTTGGGTGGCTCCGGGGAGGCCTGACCTGGACGGCCTGCTGACCCACGGCCCTTTCCCTGCAGCTGGTGGCTGCTGACCCCTCCTCCACTGCTATGAGTAGCGATGGCCCAGGTAGGGTTGGAGTCCTAGAAGCTTGCTCCTGGTGGGTGTTCAGGGGATATGAGGGGCTCTGCAATAGGACAGGTGAGCCCAGGGGTCCTCGGCCTAGGCCCCACCCTGCAACTCCAAGCCCTCGAGCTTTTCCTTCCTCTGTGATTTCAGAGTGGGTGCCATGTTTCCTCAGTTTCCCTTTCACACTGAAAACCCCTGTAGTGGGGGAGGGGGCGCATCAAGTAAGTGATGGAGGAGGTGCCCCGCACCTGCCCTTTTCCAAGCTTCCTATTAAATAGGCGGTGCACCCCGCAGCTGAAAGGCCCTGGAGCCAGGGAAGCCTTTCTCCTCCACCTCACGCTCATCACACCCGCATCTCCCGTGGGCCACCCACCATGGTCTCGAAATTTCCACCTCTTGTATACATAGCAAGGAGAGGAGAGTTGTCAGAATCTTCCCTGACGTTCAAGCTGAACATCAGTGTGAGGCAAAGCCAGCTCCATGTGTCCTTCCTTGGCTGATCCGGGCCCGCCCTTCCAATAACGCCGCCACTGCTCCCACCCATGTAATTAGCGGGGGCGTCACCAACACAGGAGGGGCACCTGCTCACAGATCTGAGCAAGCATGTCCTCCTAAACACAGGACAGGAGGCAGAGCTGTGCAGGCTGCTACATGTTGGCGGTAAGGCCCAGGCAGAAAACCAGGTTCACCTCCTCCTCCAGGCACACTTATGTGTTGTGTGCAGGGCCCCGCCCTGTGGAGTGGAGAAAGGGAGGTTCTGGGACACTGACCTGGGAGCTGCAGAGGACAGGCTTGAAGAGCCCAGGAAATCGCTGGTGCACGTGAACTGTTGACTTGGGCGTCTTTGGAAGGTGAAGAAGATTCACATCTCAGGGCAGACTGTGGATGGCACAGCATAGCTTGGTGTTCACGAGGCACCCAGTCTCCTTTAGTCCTGTCACTGACTCGGAGTGTTATGCTCCCGGGGCTCACGTGTCAGGGACTTGGTCCCCGACACAACTGCACTTACCACCAAGGCTTTGGAAGGCAACTGGGCTTTGCAGGCTCTGACTTTGCCCTGGGTTCATCAGAATTTACTAGCATCACTGAGAGGCAGCAGAAGCTTAGGAGGCAGGGTTTCACTGACGGGGAAGGGTCATGGTGCTGTGGTGTTTGAAGCTGTATCTCGCACCCAGACCTGTCCTCTGCTGCCTGTTGGCCACACATGAGCCACTTCACTCCACCCACCACCACATTCTGCCTCACCTGGGCCCAGAAGCAATGGAGCCGTTGCCCACGGGCAGGACCCTCTGACTCTGAGCCACAGTAGCTTTCCTTCCCGTAAACTGATTTTCTCAGGTGTCTTGCCACCCCAATGGAGAGCGGCTAACATGGTCCCTATGGTATGAGACCAAGTCTCACCATCCCAGGCTACCCCATTGTTAGGGATTGGCGACATCAGCGTCTGGAGTTGGGGTCTGAGTAGCTGATGTCTACAGGCGGGGAGCACCATTTGGGTTTGCTTGGCTTGAGGCTCGAAGGAAACACCATTCTTACTGCAGCAGGCAGCTCCTCCATCCCTTAGCCAGCTCTGCTCAGGGTTTGGACAGAGAGTAGAGGATTTGCTGGAGGGTCAGACACAGAAGAGAGGAGGCCGGGGGGACCTGGGGTTCAGGCTGGCACCACAGCCACTTGTTAGCACTGGGGAAAGTGTGAGAGGAGCTGGGCGTGGGGCGCTGCATTCTGACATCTAACAGAGGATGCTGTGGGCACAGTTGGCCGGGAGTGCAGGCGCGAGAGGGAACCACAGCACTGGACGAGGGGAGCAGGGGAGCAGGCTCAGCACTGCGCTCTGAGTGGAGAAAAGAGGAACTGGAGGACGGGGGTGAGCCCCTGCGGCATGGGGCCCGGAGTCCACTCCAGGGAGGAAGTGCTGCGCAGGACAACCGGCAGCGCGCTGGTGGACACTGCCTCTGGCCTGCAGCCATCCCAAGGGCCGCACGCGGTGGTGGCGGGCCCCACTCCTGTCCACACCGCCTCGCCTCCTGCGCTGCTCCGGGCCTTGAGCCTCTCTTTCTCCCCACAGCTGGTGGGTTTCCACTCACTATGCAGCCACACCCTTCAGATGCCTGAAGATGCCCCGATGCAGTCGACCCCAAGCTGGAAGGTTGAGCTCTGCATATGTCCTTGTGGTGAGAGACCTGGCCGGGGTCTCCGTGGCAACCCTGCACGCTCCCAGGTGCAGGATCCAGCGCTGCCGGGCGCGGAGCGCCTCTTCTTCCCTGCTGCCCCTTTCCCTTCCTTCCTTCCCCGAGTGTTGGCTGGAGCCGGGTGGTGAGGCTGGGAGTCTGCTCTGGGCAGAGCCGACTCGTGATGTCTTAGGGAGACTTGGCCCCACAAGGTGAGGAATTCCCACGCACGTGCTTGATGTACAAAGGGTGTCAGCGGGGGAGGGCTTGCTCTTCGGTAGCCGTCCGTCACCTCTGTCCTGTCTGTCCTTTGAGAGCTCAGGCTTAAAGCCCCGAGCTGAGCTTCTGGAGATGAGTCAGCACTGAAGACTGAGCTCGACCTCACCACAGCACCTTGCTTCCCAGTCGCTTTGTACTCCAGAAGCAGCTCCAGAAAGCGAACTTCTCTGGGCTCCGGGCCCCATGCCGCACTTTCGTGTGGCTGGATTTTCCTGAGGGAAGCCAGGCGGGCGGGGCAGTCCAGTGTCCGCAGCGAGGACCTGCAGTGCTGTCCCCAGGCCCACGGGGGAGCCGTCTGGCCCTTCCTGGGCTGCTCTGCCAGCGCCGCCAGCTTCTCCCTGGATCGAGCGCGAGCAGCCGTTGCTATCTCTCAGCTTAATTCCCACTTAATACAGCACAGAGATAAAGGCTGGGGAGCCACGCGCTTGGCCAGCAGTGGGGCAGCGCAGATGCGCGGGAATAAGACACCTCCTGGCCTGCCGTCAGACAGGAGTACAGTGTCGAGGGAGGTGGACTTTTCAGTTGTTGTTGTCACTCGAGGCATTACATTTAGGGAGCAGTCGAGCCGTCATGGTGACAGCCAGTGGGACCGTGCCACGACGGGCCCTGGAGACACAGGGTCTGAGCTTTGTCATAACTTGGGTCCATGGCTAGGCCTGCGGTGGGGAGGGCGGCGTGGGGTGACAGAATGAGGGCCACAATTTCAGGCGCGAGGCTGGGCCTTGGCTTGCTCTAGGCCCCATAAACCAGTCCCATGTGCTGCGTAGAGTCCCGAGAGTGAGTCTGGGTGTGGCAGGAAGCCAGGCTGTGAGTCAGGAGCAGGTCTCTGTTGTGGTACGCAGTGTCCAGGCCGCTGGGGACGCCTGGGACCGTGTGGGACCAGGACACCGGGTGATTCCTCTCTGCACTGTCTCCCTCCCTGTGAGGCTTTTCCGGGGCTCGGCGGGCTCTGAGAGCCTGGTTTGCAGTCTGTCTGAGCATGATCGGCTGAGGGAGCCCTCCTTCCACGCTCCTCCCCTTCCTGGGCTTTTGCTTCTGTCACTCTCAGCTGCCAGTATACAGACCTCTGTCCTCCTCCTGCCTTCACAGGGCTGTGGCCAGCTGGACTCCAGGCTCCTGGTGACTGGGGTGGTTAGCTGTGAGGGACACCCAACCTGGAGCCAACCAGATTGATTGGCTGCTGCTTTGGGTTAATCTCTGTCAGCCCAGGCCACTTGCCTTGGGTCCTCCTTCTCCCTCTTCCTCCTGGGCTTGGGTGCTGACCCTGGTCACTCTGCCACCTCCAGTGAGGGCATCTGGGGGTGGTAGAGGGAGGATGGGACCCACCTGGGCCCCCACATGACCTCGGGAACAGTCACTCCACAGACATTTTATGAAGCATCTGGCTTGGCACGGCTTTATTAGATTATAGTAACTTTGCTTGTTAATTGAGTAATAAACCAGTCTAGGCCTCTGTTCTGGGGTCCTGACCCTGTCCAAATCCGACACCCTGACCCTGCCCAGATGACGCTCAGGTCCTCAGTTAAAACTCATCTCTTCATTTTCCCTCCCTGCCTCCCTCTCCTGATGGGCTCTTCTCCTTCTCTGGGTCACCTCAGCTGAGTCACTTCAGGGCCAGGACGCTAGGCCGTGTTTTCCAAATGCCTCCCTCTCACCTCCACGTTCAGCGCAGTCTCCACAGCGCCCATCTGCCTGCAGACAGCGAGTCACAGACCCAGGGTGCGTCCTGGAGCGTGCACTCTTTGTGCGGGTCTGTTAGCAGAGGGCCAGCAGAGGGCCTTCTGTTTCATTTCCTTTTCTTGTCTCTCCTCTTTATGCCCTTCCTCAGCTCTCCGTCCTAGGTTTTCCTGGGCACGTGCATGGTGTGTGACTGGAGCAGGGATACACTTTGGGACGTGCAAGCGTATTTGTGCATGCACGTGTTCCCATTTAAGGTGGCCTTGCAACAGAGTCTCCTCTGCGTGCCTGTCACAACGCAATGCTTCTGAAGATTCATCAGAGCTTCTGGGTGAACCCTGACCCACCACTCCCATCCCCTCTGCGTGTTCCACAACCGGCCGGTACCATCTAGTGATGACAATTGTTACAGAATCCTGCTCAAAACTCAAATGCTGCAGAAAGAAAGTTTTCTCATGGACAGAGTCCCTCAGCGTCCTGGAACGAGCTCTGCTGGCTCACCCGGCCGGGTGGCGCTCGTGTCCAAGAGACTGGGCCTGCTGATCACCCTCGCTCGCTCTCCCTGGGGCCACCTGCAGCCAGACTCCCTCTCCTCATCAGTGCAGTGAGGCTCTTTCCCCCAGCGCTTACTTACCCTTTCAGGCTGGAGATTCCACCCCGTCTGAATTCAAGCACGCAAAGTGGCATCTCATGGCTCCTTGAGCTGGCCATCAAACTGCGCTGTCAGTTCTCAGGCTGACTGGCTGCCTTCTCTCTACACTTTTCTTTCTTTCTTTTTTCTTTACACTTTTCACCCCTTCGTCTCTTTACACATTTTCCCGTCCGGTCTCCGGGCTTGTCCAAGTGAGCCTGCAGCGAGAGGTCCTTTGCATAGGCGCTGTCCTGGCGGGGCACTGTTCCTGCTCACAGTCGTGTTTGGGAGCCTGTGGGTGCCAGGTGAGCAGCCAACAAGCCCACAGGGACCAAGTGCTCCCAGTAGCTGGGCCAGCCCGAGGGAGGACTGAGTCATCGCCGGGGCAGACTCCTCCCGGCTGCGGGGAGCCTGTGCACGCCACAGTCCACAGTTCGTTAGCGGTGAGGCATTAGCAATTATCCACCGAGAAGTTTTCATTAAATGCTGCTTTAAATTTTTCAACTCTCCATTTTGGAGTGCACCATTAAATTGATTGGCCCATTAAAATCAGCGGTTAAAAATGAGCTCATTGTTAAAAAGGAAAAATAACGACAAGATACTGACAGCTACTGAAACGATAGGCCCTCCTGCTCCAAATCAAAAGGCTCAGGCTGTTAACATGTGAAACCGAAGAGGAACAAATGAATTCTCCCGCTGTTAGCCGGGCACTGGCCATCCACTGAACAAAACAACATCATCAATCACACTAAAGAAATGTTAGTCTTAATTCCAGGTGTCAGAGAGTTGTGCTTGTGTTTAATTTGCAAATTAATTTTTATAGGTTTTTTTAAAAAAAGATTTTGTAACCACGAGGAATTTACAACTGTTTTGATGTTTATGTGTTTTAAATAACATGATCATAAAAAGTTTCGTGGAAGAGGGAGCCTTTCAGGAGTGCTTGATAATAGTGGGTATTTCGGCGTCCTGAGAAGCCTTTTGCGGATTGCAGGCCGCTAGCTCTGAGCGGGGCTGGGCTGCGAGGCGCCCGCTGGAAGGCAGAACTCGGGGAGCCCCCTGAGGCCAGGAGAACGGCAGAGCGCGGGGAGCCCCCGCGAGCCCAGGAGAACGGCAGAACGCGGGGAGCCCCTGCGGGGTCAGGTGCACGGCAGCGGCGAGCTCAGCGGTGCAGCGGCGGCGAGCCGCGGCTTCCCTCCGGGAGGCCGGGCCAGGAACTCCATTTCCCAGGCCTCTTTGCGCACCCGGTTCTGGAATCTTTCAGACTCAGCCTCAGGTAAGCTGGGGCGGGCGTGCAGGCGAGCCCGGCCTGTGGCCCGGAGGTCCGAGGCAGGCATCCCGGGCAGCGGCCTGTGGTGTGCTGATGGTCTGGTCTCCTGACGGGAGCCCGCAGCTCTCCTGGTGACTCATCGTTTCCTGTGGCCTTTGGAGTCGCTTCTGAAGGCGGCACCTGTTTGTTGACTGCTTCTAAGTGACTCAGTGAGCTGAAATACCCTGTCCTAACTGATCCCCACTTGGCCCGGCTGGCTCGCAGGCCAACTCTCTGCAGCCAGGGCTGGCTGAGCTGAGGCCCAACCTTGCGGACCGAGACCTCTGGGCCGGCCCCTGGGTGGGTCGCGTCGGCGGGCAGGGCTCTGGCTGCAGCCCTGGTGGCCCGGCTGTGGGCTTGGCCACGAGGGCGGCAAGGTGGTGGCGGAGGGGCTGCACCGGCCGCGGTCTGCCGCTCTAGACGGTGGGGTGGCCAGAGAGCCGGCGCGGAGCAGCACATGAGCGGCCGTGGGAGCGGTGCGCGCGTGGCCGGCTGGAGAGTGGACTGGGGAGCAGCGGGGTCCTCGCGCAGAGGCCGTCCATCAGGCAGCAGAGCCCCGGGGGCTCCAAGGCGGAGCAGCGTGCTGCTTCTCCTTTCGCGCCCTGGAGGAGGGCGCAGCACTCGCTGCGTGGCGCCTGCGTGTTGGGGCGGTACTCTGGCTGCAGCTGGGGCTCTGCTCCCCTTGCGTGGACATCTTCGGCCGAGCTCCTTGCGTAACGTCCTCTGATGGGTGGTGTGGCCGCCGGGAGGCCTTAGTCCGTTTTGTGCAGTTATCACGCCATTCAGTATCTGAGGCCGAATGCTTCATAATGCAGAGACTCTTCAGCTCATACTGCTGGTGACCACAGGTTCCAGCAGCACGGACCGGAGCCCTGCCCAGGAGCAGTGGGAGTGGCCACAGAGTGCGGAGGGCAGGCGCTGCCAAAGGCCAAGGGTGGCCCTGCTCTCTGGGTCAGCCCATCCTCCTGGGGATTCCTCTGCTCCCATGAGGCCGGCCTCCTCCTCCTCTCAGCTGGAGCCGGTGACCTTGTCTCCTTCCACCGAACCCCTCTTTGTGTGGGTTCCACTGCCCAGCATAGCACACCAGGGGCCCTGACCAGGCATATGAATTTCAGGGGACATGATGCCCCCAGACCACTTCCAGCCTGCAGCGGGGCGGACCACAGTGAGCAGGTCGTGGGGCTGTGGGCGTAGCTTCACCCATGCCAGGGCTTCCTGGGAGCCTGAACAGAGGCGTTGTTCTGGGGGTGAGGTAGTTGAAGAGGACTCACAGGCTGGGGAGAGGTGCCCTGCACTCTCTGGGCTTCCTGCTGGAGGCACAGGCCTGGGGTGGTGAACACCAAGCCCCACACTGCCGAGAGCTGAGAGCAGAACACGGCTGCAGCCCTGGACGGGCTGGGGCAGCTTCTGCCCTCCCTTCTCCTCGTCCCACCCAGCTGAGCTGCTCATAGTGTTTCACTGACCTAAGTCAGGGCGCAGGGTGCTGTTCAGGCCTTCTGTACTGATGGGCAAGAATGCAGGCTCATACATCTAGAGGTGCAAACCAAAGCACAGCCCTTCCCGTGCTGACAAAAACCCAGGGCCAGTCAGAGCAGTGGATGGCTTGGCCGTCTCAGCAGCTGTCACCAGTGCTTCGGCCTCAGATCCACTGGGAGGCAGAGCTAGGGAGCTGGGCTGGGCCCAGCTGTGCTGTGGAAGATGGCTCTGATCAGGAGCCCCGCAGGGTAGGGTCGGCCAGGACACAGCCGTCCTCACTCCCCCTTGGGTTCTCATGTGTCACCTGGGAGACCACACCCCCTGCCAGGCTCCAACTAGACCTGCACTCCCTCCTGGAATTGGGAGGTGCCGACTTCCCTGGGCACTGTGTCTTTTCCCTGCTGTCCTTTTTAGGTGACAGCACAATGTTTTTAATGCTCAGGGCAATGACATTACCCTCTCTGATCCAAATGGTCCACAGCCATCTCCACCTGTCTGCTTTTTCTTGTGGCTAGATGCGGTGGGGTTCCTCTGAGCACTGTGCTCCTGCCATCCTTCTCATCTTCCTTCTGGTAACGGGGCCTGGTCTACTTGTCGCACAGACTCTGTTCAGCCTGAGCACAGGTAGGAAGTTAGGGCCTCTCTGACCTTCTGGCTGGCAGGAGGCTCAGGTCCCCGCCCACCGGCTGCTTCCTTCTTTCTTTGGTCTCCAGGGAGCCTATGCAGTCCTCTCGTCCTCCACCCTCTCCTGTTCAACTGTGTGTTGGTGCCACTGCCCTTGCCCTGGTGCTGGAGGTGGAGCTTTGTCCAAGGATAGGACGGGGGCAATGCTGCCCTTCTGCCCCACCTCCCTGGAGCCCTCATGACAACGAAAGGAGGCTGGCGTTTCTGGGCGCCCTCCCCATTCGGCATGGAGTGAAAGTGGGTCAAGGGTAGCTGCTTGGACAGTGGGGATGCCGGTCTCAGTCAGGATGGCCCCCGGGTGGAGGACTGTGTGGAGCCGGTGATAAGAATCTGTCCTGCAGGGCCAGCACTCAGGCAGAGAGGGGGCCTCAGGGTGGCTGACAGAGGAATGACACAGATAACAAGGAAGGCGAAAGGCCAGAGCAAGAAAACATGACTGAAGGGACATCAGAGTCCAAGGAAGCCTGGGCATGAAAGGGAGCCCAGCCGAGTGCTGCGCTGTTGGCAAGGCCACTTGCTGGTGCATTTACTCAAGTGGCTCTGCATGTGGCTCTCTGAGGAGGGTGGCACACAGGTAGGGACGTCAGGTCCTGGGAGTCCAAGTGGTGAGTGTGTGGCAGGAGCCCATCTGTGTTTCCCAAAGCCTGGCTGGGCAGAAAGCTTCTCGGAGCCCCTAGCTGGTAGC
>NDGM011154953.1:0-15861 GCA_002564305.1 Octomys mimax | reverse complement strand
GTTCCCTTTGGGAGCGATTGCGGACGTCGGCGTGGTGCGGGCGCCGCGGTGCCGCCCGGAGCTTCTGCGGGGCGCAGGTCGGGCTTGGCCGCGCCGCGGCCCCGCGGGTGACACCCGGCGCGCTGCCGGCCTTGGCCGCCGCCTGCAGATTTGAAAGAAGCAGACGCTCGCGGAGGTGGCGCGGCCACGGATTTGTGGCTGCCTGCAGTGTGGACGAGCGCGTCGTGGCTGCGAGGGGCTTAGATTGGAGCGAGGGCTTCTCACGGGCGCAGCTTAGTGTGGGTTCTTTGTATTGTATAGAGTCCTCATTGCTCCCCGGAAATCCTTGTTTATTTAAGGAGAATAAATGCCAGTGACCCGTGTGAGCCTGTAAGATTTTGGAGACTTGCTGAAGAAGCTTTTCCTACGTTGTAGGATCACTGAACAGCTTTGTCTAGGTTCGGACGCAAGTGGCTGGGGGGAGGCGTCACTGAGGACGTCTGTTCTGTGACTTTTATCTTTTTTGTGTTGCTGACGGTAGCATAGTATAGGATAAAATTGGCTGAGAGGGTATTTGGTTATTTTTCAAGTTGAAAACTTGTGAATTACTACCTAGTGTAACATGCAAATTCTAAGCAGTCGTGGACTTTGGTAATTTGGGAAGTGTTCTGTTTCTTGAGGAATAAATCATTCTGTTATGTCATTATTAGCCATGATCATGCTGGCTGGTTAACATTTTGCTGCAAGATGGTTTTCGGAGTTACTGTTGGCATTTACTGTGGCACGCAGTGTGTTATGTGTGTTGTTAATTTTCATCATCCTTTTCGAGGGATCTTATCCCCACTGTGTAGCGGAGGGAGCTGGACTCAGATGTTCAGTAATCAAGCACCATTACAAAGCAAGCAGGGAGCAAGCTGAATTTGAATTAAGGAGTTTGTTTAGAAAACTCTTGGTCTTAGTGCAAGAGCTGGGAAGGTCTTCTTTCCTTTCCTTTACCCAGCGGTCCCCAAAAGAGGCAGCTCCGCTCTCCCCTGATTAGGTCCTGACATATCTGAAGTTGGTAAGCTGCCAAGCGCCATCCTTCATGTTTTCATGGGGAGAGTTGAACTGCGTAGAGGTTAAGTAGCTTCACTTGCTAGTCTTGCCTCCCACCGTGCTAGTTTTGACTTTGAATAGGTGAAATGTATACCCAGTTTTAAAAACCACACTGACCAAGCACTATGGAAAGATAGCCCTCCCTCTGCCTACAGACCGTTTTCCAGAGGTAGTGTAATTGCTGTCACAGACCTGTGCCCCCACAGTATTTAACACTTAGGGTAGTGTTTGGCTCTTCACATAGGTGGAATTAGCCAGCCGTGGATCAGAAAATACAGCCTTGCATCCTTCCAGTAGGCTTCGAAGATACTGAGGAAGGGCGGTTCTCCATTGAAGGCCTGTGACCACCCTGTGTGATGTAGTCCGTGGGCACCATTTTTCCAATCCTCAGGTTATTTATTACTAGTTTCTTTAGCAATGAAGTACATTTTAATTAAAGTGTGTACGTGATCTTCTTAAGACATATGCTGTTGCATACTTAAACTATTGTATTTTGCAAACATGACCTTTATGAGAACTAGGAAACCAAAAATTCATGTGACTCACTTTATGGTACTGGTCAGGAACCAAACTTACAGTATCGTTGAGGTGTCCATGTATTTAAATAACGAAAAAGGTTTGGCTAACAATCCTTTGCTATTCCATAAAGATTGCTTCCAGGATACCCCCCCACACACACACATGCTCACGCAAATGCCAAAGTCTACGAGTTCTTTGGTCTTAGGATATGGTATTTATGTGCAAACTTACATACACCTATCCTGACTGTAGTGCTTAGAATTCCCAGTGCAGTGTAAACACTTTGCAAAAGTCACTATGCTACATCACGTTGGGCACTGTGCAAAGGAGAAATGTCCCACTGTCCATGCTGGCACAGCAGCTTGTGCCCATCACCTGCATTCAGGGAGATGGAAGAGCTGTAGCTCGTGCCCATCGTGGGCAGCAGTCATTCAACAAGAGCGTGTCCCAGAATAAAATAGTTTTTCAATGGGCTGGGGATGTAGCTCATTGTGGAGGTCCTAGGTTCAGTTCCCAGCACTGCCCCTCAGGAAAAGTTTATTTTGCAGTTTGCAGTTATTTGAATCTGAGGATGTGAAACCTGAATTTATTGAAGTCTGACAGTATATATTTAGAGATAGTCTACACACACATTATGCAAGTCTACCCTAGAGAATTTTCATAGTAATATGAATTTAATATCATTATTTAATGTTGCATTCTCTTGTACTCATTTAAGATTACTTTTTTTAAAGATTGATTGATTTGATGCAGGGTCTTGCTACACAGGGTAGTGATCCTCCTGTTTCAGCCTCCCCAGCACTGGTATTATAGTTGTGTGACACTACGCTGGGTTTCAGTGGCAGATATGGCCCGGGGCCAGGACAGCATGCAGTGCTGGGCATTGAACCCGGGTGCTTGCACTTGCTAGTCAGGGGCTTACTTACTGATGGTCATTCAGGTTCTTTTAGCCTAGGGCTTGTGTGGTTAGAGGTGTGGATGGACACTGAAATACCAGTGAGGAGCACTTCATCGTCGTCATCTTTGCCCTGTTTTCCTTGCTATAAAATGGGCCCATATGCACTGCCCAGGGCAGTCAGATAGCTAACATTTGGTGTGCTTGGTAAATTTTCTTGGGAATGAGTGGTGATTAATGTTATATGCATACCCACTTCCCAGAATACTGATTAACGTAAGTGCACAAACTTTGCTTAGATCTTGCCAAGCTGACCTTTATAGAGGCTGTGTTGATTATAATTAGCGCAGCTGCCCTTCTAACAGAGGAGTGAACTGTATAGTCGCTGAAGAAATTTGAGCCTCAGTTTAGCCTTGGTTTTTTAGAACCTGTTCAAAGAAATTGCTTTTATTTTGGGGTTTTCTTTTGGGATTACTGAACGTGTCCTAAAATGTTGGTGTCTTCACGTCATATTGCATTTTTTTAGAATTGGCTGAAAAAGTTACTTGCTGCTCTAGAAAAAAAAGTTGATTCCAAAAAAAAAAATTGACAAGGTCTGCTTTGGTGTCTAGGTTTAGAAGAAACTAAATATTTTGTAAAGGATTACCAAAATTTAGAATCTTGTAAAGCCACAACTTTTTTTAAGGTTGGGTAAAATTTGGTAGTCCCAAGAAAAAAATTGGTCAACAATGATTACATTGTCTTTTTATTTAGATATAAATCAAGAATTGATCCACTGCTTCTCTTTTTTGGATTTCTTTATTAACAGGGTGATTTGCTCTTGCTAATTGTTTCCTAGATTAATTTTAGCACAGTCCTGCTTCCCTTACCCAGCACTCCCCACCCAATCCTGCCAACAAGGCATCTGTTTAGGAATCTCTGCCTATGCATAGCTGGGATATTTTAGGGATAGTGCTCTGACCAGCAGCTGAAGTGTTGGCTATAAGCTGCTGACACCTGTTGAAAAGTGCCAGTAATTTTAGTTTTAAAAACCTCTAGAACTTTCCACATATGTCAATTATGAGATCACTTGGTCTACCCCCTTTACTTACTCAGTAAGCTCATACTTAGTAGTTGCCATGTGGCAAGCACATTTTAGAAGTTTTTTGTTTCCTTAGAACAGTGTGTTGCTGCCATAGTGAAACTTGGGGCTTCAATTATGTCAGTGTCTCTTGTGTGGCTGAGAACATACTTCATATTGAACTTCCATAGGTTTTATTTATAGCATTGTAGGAGCACCTTAAGTTTGGTTTTCACAAGTGTTTGTTATGATTTGAGCATAGGAGATGCTCTTTGATTCTGGAGAGCATATTTCCTAGTTTAGTATGCCTTAGTTCTTAACTCAGATTGGAAAGATAAGTTACAATGTTGGCCAGTTGATGAAGCCTTCCACCCAGCTCCTCCTTTGGAAAAAAATTTTCTGATTATGGGATTAATACTTTCCAGGCTTCAGAAAAACAAGTTCAGGACCCTTTGTCAGTAAGTGGTGGGAAATGAGAGGAGAGGCAGACCTGACTTACCATTTCCACAATACCCACCCTCCTACATTTGTGACAGGCGTGAAGTCTCTTTCCTTGGGTATGTTTAACAGAAATTCTTTCTTTGCCTCACTAGAAAACATGAGAATTAGAGAATTATTCTGGATCTTTAAAAATAATAATAGTATAAAAGAAATCTTACATACTCACTAGCAGTGTAAGGTTAAATCCCACTGTTCTGTATTTTAAGCTCTTTATGTTGCTGCCTGTTTATTTTACCTCCTGTGGTGTGTGGTGAGAACCCTTTAAGCTTTAGTAAATTTGCATTTTTCTAGTAAGTGTGAGCATCTTGTATTCTTGCTTACCCTACATATATCCTCTTCGTTTCACTTGCTTTTTTTCAAATTGTACTTTTTTAAAAAATTCCTGAGTCTTGAAAGTTCTTTATGTAATCTAGATCCAGTTCTAATCAGATAATGTAATTAATGAATATTTTCTTTCCAGACTGTTTGTTGCCTTTCAGTGAGATTTATTTCTAGGGCAAAATTTATTGGATGAAGGCCAGATTAGTGAGTATTTTTCTGTATAGACTGTATTTTTGGTACTCTGTCTGAAAAATTCTTGACCAAGCTTTAAACACCAAAGATTTTTCCTAAAAGTTTTATAGTTTTACCTTGGAGCCTGTTCTAACTTGTTACTTTTTATATAACCTGGAGAGATTGAGGTCACATTTCTTTCTAGGTTTTGGTGGTTGGTTCGTTCTTGTTTGCCCATGGATGATAATCATTTCGGCACCATTTATTGAAGAATGTCCGCTTCTTTGAATTGCTTTTGCATGGTCTGTGCCAGGGTTCTGAGTTCTGTTCCATTGGTCAGTGTGCGTCTCTGCCCATACTACAGTGCTGACTATTGTAGCTATCTAAATCAAGTGAGTGGGCTAATTCTTCTCATTTTTTCATCTTTACAATAGCTTTTTTTTTTAGCTCTTTTGCCAATCCATACAAATTATAGAATATTCTTTTCTACAGTTATGAAATTTCACTTAAGAGTTTGGTTAAAGTTTCATTAAAACTAAATGCACATTTAACCATACCATCTAAGAAATTACAGGTCAGGACACTTGTCCTAGAGAAACTAATGCTCACTATAAGTCTTGATTGATAGTAGACCAAAAAACAACCAAATAGGTCTCAAGAATATTTTGTTCAGACCCACAGTCTCGTAGTGTATGGTTGGTTATATTCTGTAAAGGAGAAATACAAACAATAGTTTGCGTTACCCAGGCCTAGGAAGAGTGGGGAGCAAGGGCTAGGTGTGATCCTTTGGTGGTGCTGAAAGAAGTCTGCATCTGTCTTACTTTTTTCTCCTGCCTGACACACAAAATTAAGGATGGAAAAGTGTAATAGCTTACAGTTAGTGAAGTTTTCAGGCCATTCTGGGCTGGCTCCAAGGCAGAGTGGCACATGGCAGAGGACAGCCATTCATGGAGACCAAAAACAGCCAAGAGCAAAGGGAGGAGCTGTGGCTTGGCGGCTAGCAAGCTTTTCTCCCCTCCTCACATTGTATGCAGATTCACAGGGTGGGTGTAGCACTCATACCCATAATCCCCACATCGGACCATGAATTAATCCCAAACTCCAGAAGCCTCCTGTAACTTCATGAGGCTTTGAGGGGACACCTCGACACAAACTATAACAGCATCTTATTTACAGCAGTGATTGCACAGATCTCCACAGGCAGCACATTGGTGTGGAGTTTGGCGTGCGCACTAGGCCAAAAGGGGGTCAGGTTTTCCATGCTGTTGTGGTTATGCACTCTGTCACCATGGGGCAAATGTCAAGGAACCTATCCATTATCGGGGACTGCTCTACTGTTCTTACATCTATGTGTGACTGTGTTAAGTATTTCAAAGTTGAATGGTTAAATTTTTAAGTTTTTTATATGTCTATGCTTTATTTTTAAAAAGCAAGAGTTCATATTTAATAATCATGGTCATAATAGAAAAAAGATAGCAAGAATTTTTCTTTGGAAAAGGGAAATTAGGGCCAACGACATAGCTCAGTGGACTAAGTGCTTGCTTAGGTAAATGTAGGGGTGAGGGTTCGATCCCTGGCACTGCAGGCGCACTGAGCTGGTGATGGAGTCCAGGCGTGGTGATGCGTGCCTGTAATCACAGCACTAGGAAGGAAGAAAATGGGAGGATTACTACAAGTCCAAGCTGTATAGTGAGACCCTGCGCACACACTAAAAAGAAAAACTGGAAATTAATGTAAATGAGATATCAATTTGCACTGCTGTTTATCACACTAGTTTTCAGACTGCCTTTCACTTCTTACAAATAGACTTTCCTTCAAGGTTAAAATACTAGGATGTTTTATATAATGTTTATATCTTTGAACCTTTCATATTTCTCCTATTAAAAGTAAGAACTTCCTGCCTTGAGAAACTTGTTTCAGTTCTCATGTGAGACTTACGTTAACTCTTTTCTCTCCCAGGTTTCCTCCTGTTTCATAGCCAACCGGAACAATGTTCTACGCACATTTTGTCCTCAGTAAAAGAGGGCCCCTGGCCAAAATCTGGCTGGCGGCCCATTGGGATAAGAAGCTAACCAAAGCCCACGTGTTTGAATGTAACCTGGAGAGCAGCGTGGAGAGCATCATCTCGCCAAAGGTATGGGGGGGGGGGCATCTCTCAGTTTGTTCACTCGTGTGTGAGCCAGCTTAGAGAGCAGTTCTTCAGGAGGTCACTGTGGATGTATACTGGAGGCAAGGAAACTGTTTTGACATTCCAGTGTTACTATTTTGTCTTTATCACTTCAAGGTACGTTTTGATGTGTCACAGTTTGATGTTCTCTTTAAAAATTCTTTAAGTGCGCAGATACTTTTTATTTGTTTTAGTGTCAAATAAGCATAACGTAACACTGCAAATATTTTAAAATTGACGTGCTAAGCCTTTTTACACTTAAGTGTGTGAGTGTGCTTAGTTTCGGATTTACAAGATACTCAGAGAGGGCCTCACTGGACAGCAGGCCGCAGATCTACCTGTCTTCGTCTACCTAGCAAATCTCTTCACACCACTTGTTTTACCTCAGTCGGGCAGCCACCTTACACATTCCATGCAAGGCACTCTTCCACCAGAAATTTGCTCCCTCCCTCACAGCAATTCTGACTTCCATGAAGATGGAAGCCTTAATGCCTTGTTGACTTCTACAAATGTACTAAAGCAGTGGCTTCTACACTTGTATTTCACAAATAGTAACTTTTAAAGCACTATAGAATTTTTGCTTTGCCAAGAGAAGACCTGTAAAGCATGAGATGTAATTGTTATCTACTATGATAATTAGTATTTTATTGAATGGACATGTTAACATCAAAAATATGTGAAAGGCCAATCTAGAAGGAAAAGTTCCTAAACATACTTATACGTGTATTTTAAGTGCCTTGAGCTTTGTATTTACACCTGTGCACAACTTCTGCATGTGTGTACCACCTGTCCTATAGTGAGTGTTCCAGGTCACAGCTGGGGCAGCATTGGGGAATACTCTTTTTAGGTTTGCCAGCTTAGAAAGTGTTGGTGTAAGTAGCAATAAACAGTCTTTATTGTTGGAAGAGTCAAAGAAGGTCAAGAGTAAGGCTGGGGGATATAGCAGAGAATGGTTCAGAAAAATGCGAATTACTAAGTAAAATCTGAAGAGCCATTTATGTGGTATGACTCCAGCTGTAGGACACTGGAAAAAACAAAACTATGGAGATGGTAAAAAGACTAGCGAGGGAGAAAAGAGAGGTACAAATAGAGCACAGAATTTTCTTTTAGAGCAGTAAGCTATTCTGCCTTCTCGTATGGTTTATTCGCATCATTATATGTTCCTCCGACCTTATGGAATCTACAAAACTTAGAGTGGCTCTTAATGTAAACCGTGGACTGGGGTGGTAATCATTGTGGAATAAATGTGTCAGTTATGGAAATGTGTCATTATACTGAGGCTGTAGATGGTGGGGATGTGGAAGGAGAAGTAGATGAAAAATTCCTACCTTCTCAGTTTTGCAAAGAACCTGAGACTGCTCAAAAAAAGCTTATTCAGATACTACTAATATAAGAGCTATGGTCAGAGCTTTTTTTCCATGCAGTCTTAACAACAAGTCAGTATAATGCAGTTTTACCTAAATAGATGAAAAAGCTATATGTATGCATAACAACAGAGTATATGCACATAAACATTCACACAGAAGCCTAGAAGGTATGCGATTTATGTAATGGAGGATCTGTATGTTTTTGTCTTTTTAAAAAAAAAATGTGGGCAGCTGAGCCCACCTTGGGAGCGGGGCTGGCACAGCAGATGGCACCCAGGATCAGGCCTAGGTCCCTGGGCATAAGCTTGCCTAAGCAGGTCTGTAGACCACTGCGCCATCTTGCTGGCCTGTCGTTGTCTTTCTAAAAAACACTTACTAGACATTTCTGGTTAAATCTCTCCCATCCTTAAGTCTTGAGGCTGATGTTTCTGATTGGTAGGCTAAGTGTTATTCTCATTTTAAGATTCCTCTTGTTCATTAATAGCTGATGTCTGGTGAGAGCATGGCATCTTGCATTACTGGTAACTTGTGTGAGAACATGATGCTGTATTTATTTATTTATTTGATATAGGGTCTCACTATGCATTTCAGACACAGAGTGGTCCTCCTGTCTCGGCCTCCCAGGCACTGGGATTGCAGGCATGCTCCAGCACGGCATGTGGGCCTGCGGTACTGGTGAACCCAGGTCCTTGGGCTTGCCAGGCAGACGCTTAAATCACTGAGCTATCTCCCCAGCCCAATACTGTTTTAATATGTGTGCTTATTAAGATAAGTGAATAAATAGCAAAGGAAAAATTGCACTAGAGGTTGACATGTGTAGCTAATTTGGAGCATCCATTAGCAAATCGCCAGAGTGACTTTACTTTAAAGGCTAATGGTTTCATTGCACTTGAACGGGGCATTGGACCCATCAGGAGCGCTCCAGATGGGTGTGAGGTGGTGGTGCACACAGCCAGGCACACAGCACTCAGTGCAGGAGTAACGTAAAAGGCAGTATGTGTGCAAGAGTGAGTAAGTGACTAAAACATAAGCAGGTTTTTGGTTGATCTTCATATTGCTGTAGGATGTAAAGATACTTCCACAAAGTCAGCTGTTGCGAACATTTCTGGTGTTTGCTTTGCTGTGCAGTTCTTGTGAGGCAATGCTGATTTAGTTGTCTGGAGTGTCAGACTTCGGGATTAGTCGAGCCTAAAAGCTTGCACGGTCTCCAACCCCACCCTCCTCTTCAGCCCACCGGAGAGCCTCTGTGAGCACCCTTTGCAGAGCTTCCTCTGGGCGTAGGCTTGGGCTTTGTTAGATTTACTGCTTTTGGCTGACAGGCCTGCTCAGTGGCACTTGTGCGGTAGCTCATTTTACCTACTCTGAACCACAGCTTTATTGAAACTCTTTAGACTGAGTGTCTCATTTTCCCAACACATTTTCACACCGTATACATTAGCATTGATCAAGATTTGTCTTGAAATTGAACAGTAAAACCGGGTAAACTTCCGATGGAAAAAAAAAGATGGTTTTGGTATCCTTTGCATTATTGATTTGTTGATCAAGTAATAAGTAGAAACATAGTGAATGTGGTTTGAAAAACACTGTTACTGGAAGGATTGGGAACAGGAAGAGCTAGGATCATTGGTTCCCAGCTCAGGGATCCAGTTTGTGGGCAATTGTCACCTTGCACTTACCGTATGGTTACCATGGGCCGTTCAGACCCTGCCTTTCCAGAGCAGGAAAGAGCCAAGGAGGGCCTTCTTCCTAATATTAGGGGAAGTCCTTCTCAGAAAGTCACTGGCACCCTGCCCTGTCTCTCAGTTGGCTGAGGTGTAGCCCATGCCCGCTCGGTCAGGCTGGTAGAGAGCTGTGAGACTGTCTTCCTTCAAGGGTAAGGACATTTTTTCTGAAAGGAAACCAGCACTGAGCGAGCCAGCGACGAGCAGGGCTCTAGTGGGCAGTCAGGTCTGTCTGATTCAGTTTCCCCAGCTAGCTTCAGGCCATGGGACTTACCAGGTACTACTGTCTAGCCTGTTCTGGAAAGCAAAGCTATATAAAATAGCACAAAAATACAAACCTTGAGATACAGTTTTAAAACTTCAAAATTAAGTAACATTAATATTAATGTTTTATTCCTAGGTGAAGATGGCACTGCGAACCTCCGGACATCTCTTACTGGGAGTAGTGCGAATCTATCACAGGAAAGCCAAATACCTTCTTGCAGACTGTAATGAAGCATTCATTAAGATAAAGATGGCCTTTCGGCCAGGTATGGGTTTTTTTCTCTCTTTTTCTTTACTTTTTTTTTTTTCTCTATGGGTGTTTTCCATGTTTTATTGGAAAACTGTTAAAATACATATTCTAGGTAACCCTTCAAAGATAACACAAGAAACTTGGGGAGATAGCAGTTACAGGGAAGCCGCTTGAATTGCATCTGCCTGAGGAATTACTATTTTTTACCTTTTTTTTCCCCCCAAAACACAGAAGAGTGAGTCATCAGACATTGAGACGTAGACAACATTGTTATGGGATGATTGGTTATAGATCAGAAAAGACATTTTAAGATTTTTATTTTTCCCTGAGTAATTTTAATGTACTTTTAAAATTAAATTCATTGTTAGTATATTGGAGTATTTGTATGAATTAAAAATATTCTATTACTTTTTTTAAGCATTGATGAAATGTTATGTAAAATAATTTAGTATATGGGATTCTTTATTCAGTTATTTCTATTGAGGTTACATGCTAGTACTTCAGTTTATTCAGTACATGAACAGTAAAATGTTGGGAGAGCTAAGATTTTATTTAAAAGTAAAATATAGGCAAAGGCTGTGATGTTTAAGTGATTTCTAACATGTGGCCCCTAAACGCATTTTATTTAACTAGCATACTTACTGCTTACTTTTGTCTTTTAAAGTAGTAGTTATGTATTTTGGTTAGCTTGAATCATATATCCTCTTTTCATCTACTTATACCAGTGTCATATTTTAAATTTTTATCATGAAACTTTCAGTGTAGCTAAAATTATGTCCCTGCTCTCCCTAAAATAACCAGCTTCTTTGTAGTCATTGCTTTTCCTCTTGTGGTAACTGTGATGTTTAGTTAGAAACCCATTATTGATACTTGTTACTAAATATCATTTTACAGATTTATCAGCTTAGACATAGAGCTTGAGCTTTTTTATTTGAAGCAGGTAGATACCTTGTAATAGAAAAAAGCAAGTACTTTTGCTCCAAGGTACTTTATAGAAGATGCCCTCGGGCAGCCACTCCCCCCACTGCCTCCTACCCTCAGGGCCTCTGTGGGTGTCTTCAAGCTTGGTGATTTCATTCTCAGGTGTTGTGGACCTGCCTGAGGAAAACCGAGAAGCAGCCTATAATGCCATCACGCTACCTGAAGAATTCCATGACTTTGATCAACCATTGCCGGACTTGGAGTATGTCTCTTCTGTCTGCTGCTCACTGTCTCCTGCTCCCACATTCCCTTCCTCTGTCTACAGAAACATTTTTTTGGCCTTCACGCTGTTTTCTTTGGAATGTTTTTATATTGAGTTAACTAGCTAAAATGTATACACTTTTGTTCAGGATAATGTATAAATATGAAATCTATGTAGACGGTGTTTCTTCTCTTAAGAAAGTTGGCTGTCAGCTCATAACAGCTAGGACATGAGAATTCAGTTATTGCTTAATTTTTTCAAAGTATATTAAAGTTACTTAATAGCTGTATTCCTGTCCAGGCTGTACTTGGAACCCATTTTTTTAAATTTTCAATAAATACAACTTTGTGAAGAGCAAAAAAGTTTTGTTACCACAACACGTGTAGGAAGACCCAGCCGTGCCAGGCAGATGGCCTTTACAGCAGGGCACGGTTTCTCTGTCCTTGGCTCCTCGGAGTCCAGCTGGTGAGCAGTGTGGCCACAGCTCTGCAGTGGTCCTGCAGTGCAGTTGAGTCAGGACATCCTCTGCCCAGCCCCGTTCTGCTCTTTGGAACAATCTGTGACTCTTAAATTAGAAGAGATGTTTCGCCCATTTGCCTATTGAGAGCTGTCATTGGACACTATTTTGCTGTTCTACTCTTTTTTCCCAATACTTATCTTTTTTTTTATTTTTATCATGACCATTTTTAAGCACAGCTTAAAAGAGACCAGAATTATAAACTCCCTGTGTCAGTTTATCAATACATTGCTAGATTTTGTATTGTCTTTTTTCTTTTTTTTTTTTTTTTTTNTTTGGTGGGAGAGTATTTGCTTATTTGGGTTTATTTTTTGTTACTGCTTGTAGTTCAAGCTAGCTTTCTACTCAGTGTACTATAGCCCAGGCTGGCCCCAATCTCAGCAGTCCTCTTGTCTCAGCCTCAATGCAAGTGCCACCACACCCAGACTTGTTCGCCTACTCAGTGTACCCCAGTGGCATGACCAGAGATCGAACCCTGGTCCCTGCACTTGCCCAAGCAGGCGCTTAGTCTGCTGAGCTATCTCGCTGGCCCTAAGTTATTTTAAATTAAATAACAGATAATTTATCTGTAGTGCTTCAATATTGTCTCTATAGAGGTAAGAGGTTTTTAAGCAAATATAACAATATTGCACCTTACGAGTGATTTCCTAGTATCACATCCCATCGGCAGTTAAATGCCCCTAGTCAGTACATGAGCGCTTTTGTTTTCTATGTGTGTGCTTTTCAGTTTGGCACTGCACAGAGTCTGCGGACTGCATTGAGTTGCTGTGTCCCATAAATCTTCTAAGATCCTATAGGCTCTGTATCTCTTCTGTTTCTTCCTTTTCCATTTATGGTCAAAGCAAACTTGGTTGTTTGTTTTGAAAAGTTTGTGTTCTGCATTTTTGTCAGCAATATTCCAGTTTGGTGTCAGGATCTGGGTCTCAGGAGAGTCGGGTAGCTTAAGTGCTCATCCTCCTCTGTCAGCAGGGAGGAGCGCCATGAAAACCCTGGCCACGCTGGCCGTCAGTCCGTCTGTCCTCTGCAGTGTGCGTACCATGCTCTGTTACTGCACTCAGCATGTTTTGTTGCTGATTCTTGATGGCTTCACATCAGGAGTACCCAGTAACTTACAAATTATTCTCAGACTTTTGAAATTTAAATATGAAGCTTGTAAAACTTAATAGGTTATAAGTATAAAGGAACTAGAGTGTTTTTTCCCTCATAAGTACATGACAGTTTGGGTGTGTGCCCTTCATTTACAGTGACATTGACGTAGCCCAGCAGTTCAGCCTGAACCAGAGCAGAGTGGAGGAGATCACCATGAGGGAAGAAGTCGGGAACATCAGCATCCTCCAGGAAAACGACTTCGGTGAGCAGAGCAGATGCTCACCATCCGCGTGGGTGTAGTTACATTGGGTCACTGCTGGAAGTTTCCAAAGGAGACGAGCTTTGACACTTACACACAGTCCATTACAGTCTTAGGACAGAAAGACTTCGAAAATCTTATGTTTTTCAAGAAAAGAATTTATTTTGCGCTCGGTGTAGTGTCATTTCCTTTAATGGGCCACGCTTGAGTTCATTCTTTGCCCAGTGTTTCCCATGCACAGTAGTTGAGCCTGTACTGCGATGTGTATGAAATTCCCAGCATTAAAATAACCACTAGTTGTATGAGTGCAGCCACTGTTCCAGGCTTCGGATACTCAGAACTGATGGCAAACCAGTCATTTCTTGAAAAAAGTATGTTGTAAGGGAGTTCAACTCTTAGAACATCAGAGTAACCAAACATATATATTTACATTTACCTGTTGTGTTTAGCATAACCTGTATTTAGATAAAAGTCTGATTTTGTTAGTCATGCCCCTCCAGGGTTGCAAAGTTTAGGAAGACAAATAGGAGACGAGACATCATCACGGTAATACAGCCTTGGCTCTTGTCTTTCAACGGTGTTTATTCACTTTCTCAGCTTATGGCTTCCTATAATTTTTTAGGTGACTTTGGAATGGATGATCGGGAGATAATGCGAGAAGGCAGTGCTTTTGAGGACGACGACATGTTGGTCAGCACTAGCGCTTCCAACCTCCTCCTGGAGCCTGAGCAGAGCACCAGCAATCTGAATGAGAAAATCAACCACTTAGAATATGAAGACCAATATAAGGATGACAACTTTGGCGAGGGAAATGATGGGGGGATATTAGGTAGGCCCGTGGAACTCTGTTATTTTGAGTTATTTATTCAGTTGTGATGTTCTGGAGTGGCTGCTGATTCTTTTGTCTAGAGCATCTGCCTACACCCTCTCATGTGAGTTAGGATCCATCCAGTGAGTTTTCTATAACAGTAACCTGGAAGTGTTGAAAAATAAGCCTAAGTTTTGTGAAAATCTTTGTCTCAAGAGTTCTCAGCTGTTACTTTTATAAGCTGTTCTGGGTTGGTTACCTGTATTCATAACATTTTTACATACACAAACTAGAAAATAAATTATGAATGAAAAATTGTTTCACGTACTATTTACCTTGAGAAACAGATACAAATTGAATACAGGTTTAAGTGCAATCTACTTTGCCATAATTTCTATAATTATCTTTTTTCTTTTTTTGCGGTCCCAGGGATTGAACTCAGGACCCTGTGCTTGCCAGGCAAGCGCTTATTCCACTGAGCCATCTCCCTAGCCAACTTTGCCATAATTTCTAGTCTTTGATATTTCCTGTCCAATGTTAACTGACTTCTCCTGTTGCAGATGACAAGCTTATTAGTAATAACGACGGTGGCATCTTTGATGACCCGCCTGCCCTCTCTGAGGCAGGTGTGATGTTGCCGGAGCAGCCTGCACATGATGATATGGATGAGGATGACAACGTGTCGAGTAAGCACTTGGTCTTGTGGTTCTGGGGGTGACTAGGGGCATCCAGAACAACACAGACTTCAGGGAGCAGGAGGCAGCAGTTCTGCCTTAGCAACCTAGAGTGCCCTCGACTGTGGTGCTCCTGGCGATCGCTGCTCCTGCACCTCTCCCTTTCTTGTGCATTTGAGTTCAGCTTTGCAGGCACTACCTCAGAAGGTTAAACACTTTCCTAGCACCAGTAGGATCTCTCTTATAGTTTCAAAGAGACGATTCTGTCTCCATTTGTAGGATAAATACTGTGTACCCAAGCCTGTTCTGACTGTATTTGTTTTTATAGTGGGTGGGCCTGATAGTCCTGATTCCGTGGACCCCGTTGAGCCAATGCCAACTATGACTGACCAGACAACACTTGTTCCAAACGAGGAAGAAGCCTTCGCCTTGGAGCCCATCGATATAACTGGTAAGCAGGCTTTAGGCTGCGCAGCCGTCAGAGCTCGGGCTTGTTTGTGGCCACCGATCCCTGCTCCTGCAGAGGACAGCCTGCTCTCTCCCTGTCCCAGACATTGGGCATAGAATCTGCTCTAAGTAGCGCTTGAGTTTCTGCAGAAGATCTCTGCAGGTGACTATAAAAGCATAGAGTGAATTCTTCAGAGCGTTACTGCATGTTCTGAGGTTCTCTGTTCTGAGGTTCTCGAGTTGCTGGAAGGAAGCACATATGTAACAATTAGTAAACATTGCAACTTGTTTTATAGTCCATTTTGACTGGTTATCAAAAAATTGTACATTGTATACATTTGGGCTGCAGTCTGGGAAAATCTAAAAGTACTCTGTCAGGAAACAATTTGTATCAAATTTTGGTGCTTAACATTACAAAACATATTTAAATGGCTTTCGGCCTCTAAATAACAATTTACAGTATATAAATTGTGACATGAAAATAAAAAATTGCGGGCCTGGGAGATGGCTTAGTGGACTAAGTGCTTCCCTGGCAAGCACAAGGGCCTGAGTTCAATCCCTGGTTCTGAAAAAA
>NDGM011154952.1:0-13614 GCA_002564305.1 Octomys mimax | reverse complement strand
AACCAGGGATTGTACTCACGCCCTTGCACTTGCCAGGGAAGCGCTTATTCTGCTGAGCCATCTCCCGAGCCCCTGGGATGGGCTCTTGAGCGGTCAGAGCAGCAGCCCTCCTTGGGCAAAGGAGCATTCGTTGACGATCAGGATTCAGGACAAGAGGAATGACTGCACCCACACACTTCCTCTAGAGGTCAACAGCAGTGACTGTTAAATAGGTATCGGTCAACTCTGGTGGGAAACTAAAGCTTCCCCGGCCCATGCCTTCCTAGAACGTCTGTGTTCATCCCATGTATGCTTACTCCATCTGGCTTCCCATTTGATCCCCATTTAATCAGTATTACCAAGCTCCTGTAGTTGTTTCAACCATACTTGGCCATAGTTCTGTCTCACCTCCCACCCACCTTGTGACTTCCCATTGGGTCAATATTACTTACTGTACTTGTAATCTCATTAGTTGACCATAGATTTGTTCCACCTTGAACCCAGCTCACTTTGTGACTTTGCTCAATAAAACACCCTTGAGAAGTGGGGTCAGCGGCAACCCACTTTCCAGGCCCCTTCTGTCCCTCTTAGACAAAAGCTTTCTTTGTCCCAATAAATTCTTCCTACTGTTAATCTCTGTTGTTTCTAGAATTCTTTCCTTGATTTTAGAGAACACAAACTCAGTGTTTCAGACATCTAGTAGGCTGGGAGTTCTAATATTTCTTACCTTATGTGGAGGTCCACACATCATCCCCTATATGCCTTCAACCGTCCTATCGTACATACTCACAGCATCTTGGAGTCACTGTAAAAACACATTACTTAATGTATCTAAAGTAGCCAAGGTGAGGGGTAGTGGCCATGTGCAGATATATGTCAGCTCGTCTTTTGCTTAGCCACACATGAAATAATGCCACCTCGGGAAAGCTTAAGGATTTCTGTTGTATAAGGTGCTTCCTGTCAAGTTACCAAGCGAGGAGCTTATGTCTGCACTTTGTGGAAGAAGAAACAGGGAAAGTGGAAGTGAGCTACTCAGGGGCACACAGCCAGGAAGCGCACTGAGGCTGGTGGCAGGGATGCCCCTCGAGCTGGCTCTTCTTGTCCCCATTGTCACTATAGGTACAGGTAGAGCAGGACCCTGTCTTCATTGAGTTAGCAGTCAGATTGCTGCAGTTTACAGCATCAGAGTCCAGAGTCAAGGAAAGCTTTGTGTTTGTTTTAGACGGAAGAGGTAAGAGATTTGCCTTATCTGCTTAAAAGGCTCCAATCTTCAACTCCATCACTAAGATGGGGAGCACCACTGTAGCCTTCTCTTGTGCACATGAACGCATGTAAACTGCCATGTTTGTACAATTGTAGACTTGTAATGAGAACACTTTTACCACATGCAGAGACATCGACAACTTGAGGAGCAAAGGAGACAAAGCCAAGTTCCATTCTCTTCTAACGCAGTTGGAGCGCGTCCAGAGTCCAGCCAAAAGCTCTCTGTCATTCGCCAGGTCCTCTAGGTCAAACTGTTGAACTGTAGCTTTCTAAGTCAAAGGACAATGCTCGTAGGAGTGGAAGCTTGGAGGAAGGGGGCGTTCCCTAATGAAGGACAGATCAGGGGAAAAGGAAACGTGCCTGGAGTGCACAGGAAGGCCACAGGTAAGGAGCAGAGGACCCAGTGAAATGTGAAGGCTTCCCTTTACCCTCTGCAGAAGGGAGAGGGACCTTGAGAGTGGAGGCAATTTTTGAGAAAAAGTAGGGGCAAGCAGGGGTTCCAAGAACTAACAACAGCCCTGAACAAAAATACCTGGGCTTTGAGTGTGGTGTCTTCTCTTTTTTTTCTGGAGTTTTCCTGCAATAAATGAAATTTGTAGCAAGAGAGCCAGAGGTGACTGAATGCCGCTGGAGGAGCTTCGTGTAGGCGGAGGAGGAACCGGGGGGCCCCTCACCACCACGCTTCGGCCTTGACCTTGAGAGCCTGTTTCTGTACCGCACAATGTGCAGCATGTCAAGTGCCATATTTGGGGTATTACTTTCTGAGCCACAGCAGAGCAGAATGGAGGCAGCCCATGTGCGAAGGGGCGGCTTTCTGGAGAGAAGCACTGAGTTGCTTCGAGGAGTGGCAGTGCGCGCCACAATCCTAGCACCCTAGGGGCTGAAACAGGGAGACGGCAGACTCAAGCCCAGCGCTAGAAACTTAGCAAGACTCTGTCTCACAGAAAGGGGGTGGGGATGGGGATGCAGCTCAGTGCAAAACTTCTCCTGGGCTCCACCGCCAGTATCAATAATAATAATCATAATAATAACAACAACAACAACAGCTAGTGTTGGAAAATAAAAATTCAGACAGTTGAAATACGCAACAGGAGGCAAAGATAGCTTATGCCTCCCCTTTTGATTCCTGCCTGTCTTAAGTTACTCTTCTCTTTCCTCCTTTCACTAAAATGCAAATTACCTGTCCCAGGGCAGGTGCAGCATCCACACCCACAATAATCAATCACAAACTCCAGAAGCCACCCCAAGACCACATGAGGCTTTGGGGGAACAACTATGCACAAACCACAACACTGCCACAGCTGTATCACTGGATAGTCCTTGGGTTGCAATAAAATATTACAGCGCACAAAACTGACCACCATTAAGGGCTGGTGAGAAAGCTCAGTGGACTAAGTGCCTGCTTAGCCAAGTGCAGGGACAGAGATTTGATCCCCAGTATCGCATGCCGCACTGACCCCGCCCCCAGGCTCGCTGAGCCTGCTGCGGAGGCTGGGAGTGGTAGCGCACTTCTGTTAGTTATCCTGGTGAGCGCAGGGGAGGCTGAAAACAGGAGGATCACTACAAGGTGCGGTCTACTTGCACACATACATTCTCTCTCTCACACACATATTTTCTGTTTTCTAAAATTGCATTGTAAATGAAAATTTAAGAATTGTGAGGGGCCAGCCAAATCGCTCAGTGGATTAAAGCGCCTGCAAGCTGGCCCAGGGGCTGGGGTTGCAGCCCCTGGCCTGCAGTGCCGGCCCGCCCCCGAGGCGTGCTGAGATGGCAATGGAGACTGGGCGTGGTGGCACGAGCCTGTAATCCCAGCTCTTGGAAGGCTATAAACAGACAGATCACTATGAGTCTGATCTAGTAGTGATACCATGAACACCCTGTAGACCCTTCCCTAAAAATACAAAAAAAAAAAAAAATTGTGTAAGCAAATTTCAAACTAAATAAAATCAAGCAACTTCGTGTGTTGTCTCCGACAAAAGTTTGCAGCAGCACTGCGTGCTGGCCAATCCTTTACATGCACACTTCCAGTCAGAACACGCTTATTCCATACATTCTTTTACATCCCTCACGTACAAGATGATCACAAAACTGTCATGCAGAGAAGAAAAATATTGACAGTTTCATTGCAGCCATTTTATTTCAATTTTTTTCTACTTTTTAAAACTCAGCATGAAATGACTAATAAAATTTATTTCCGAAGTAGAAGCTATAGTCACTAACGTCTTACGAGCAACTGAAATAAAGGTGGAGGCTGGAGCTAATACTTATGTTTGTTCATTAACTTACTTATTTTAAAGTAATTTGTTACATACTCTTCTTAACTATTAAACCTGCATTTAGCTCATGCATTCACCTATATTTACAGCCCGATAATCAAGAAACTATATTTTTATTTAAATTGCACATGAAACTGTCTCATAGAATTTGGCATACCAGATATTTATGACTTCATTTTGTAATTTTTCAATTAAAAAATAAAATTTGAAAACTGCTTATTGTCTACAGCCATACCACCCTGAACGCGCCCAATCTCGCCTGATCTCGAGGCTAAGCAGGGTCGGGCCTGGTTAGTACTTGGATGGGAAAACTGCTTTTGCATATATGCAGAATCATCCCATCTCACATACTAAAATTTCATAGCTCAGTATTGTTACTGACAGGGAAAAAATGCATTTGTTGAACTTATTTTAACCTCTATCCATCAACAGAAATTCTAAAAAGATCACAATCAAAAGATCTCATTTAATTATTCTGTAATATAGCCAAAGGGATTTCACCACAATAAAGTATGATCGTGACTCTCGTGACTCCTCACTGACCCTAAAAACATCAGGAGTAACCCATTTCCCGGGGTGGAGAACAAAGCTGTACCAAGCCCACACTCTTGGCTGGACCCTTCCCTTCCTGCCCTCCTGTTCTCGCTCTCTCTCTCGCTCTCTCTCTCTCTCTCTCTCTCTCTCCCTCTCTCCCCCATCCCTCTCCCTGTCCCCTCTCCCTCTCTCTCCCCCCTTCTTCTCTGATCGTAGAATTCTATACATGTTCTATCCATTACAATTGTATTTCATATCTTCTTTCAATAATAATTCTGTGATATTGGAATAAAAGCTTTCCTATCCAATGAAGCCTACCTCTAAGTGTAGAAGTATTTTTCTTTTGTATATTTCCATAAAACTGATTGACCTGAAAATACATACATATCTCATTTTTAAAATTTACTGTGTATAACGTATAACTCCTTTTTTTTTTTTTTTTTTTTGGCAGTACCAAAGATTGAACTCAGAACCTTGCCCTTGCCAGGCAGGCGCTTATGCCATTGAGCTGTCTCCCCAGCAATTGTGTAACTCTTGATTACCCCACCTCCCCTACTCAAAGATAAGCTCTGTGAGAGTAGGCAAGAAAACATGCCATTATAAGAAATGATTTATATATAAACAGGAATTGGATTTACGACCTTGAGCATGCCAGCCAGGTGCTACGCCAATGAGCTAAATCCCTGGCCCAGTACTACTTATTATTAATCTCATCCTACCTTGGTATTAATCTGCTTTCATAAATTTGGGATATTTTCTGTATAAACCATCAATGCTGGAAAACAAAAAGAACCATGAGTAATATGTAGTTTTGAGTAACTTACCTGTATTTGGCATTTGACTTACCTCTGGCACAGGTATTGTTCATTTACTCAAATGCTGGGTGATTAATGTGAGAGGCCAAAGTTAAAGACAGGCTGCTTCTGGCTTTTCTAAACTAAAAGTTTGGCACTATTATTTGAAATTGAAATCATAATTACAAATTATAAAACCAGGCCTAATGGTGTGTGCTGTATTCCCCCCACCTTGGGAGGCTGAGGCAGGAAGATCACAAGTCTGAGCCCTGTCTGAGCACTTAGCAATCTACTGAGGCTGTTTTAAAATTTAAAAAAAATAATAATAATAATTTTCAGAATGGCTGGGGTTATAGCTTAGTCCACAGGCACTGGGTTTGCAAAGTAAACACAGTCTAAACTTTTGGCAGTCATCTCTAATATTACTTTCTCCTCTCTGGCTCCTGTAGCTGAGAGAACTGTGACTTCGTGTCACACATGCAATGTCCTCTGCAAGCACGCGCGGTCCCTGTCCTCGCACCTCCGTGCGCGTCTCTCGCTTGGCTCGCTTTGTGGTCACCAGGTTGCGCGGCGCACCGAGGCCTCTGCAGCGGCGGAGAGCCTTCCGGGCATGCGTGTGCCTGTAGCCAAGGGCCCGGCGTCGTCCCAGACTCCCACTGTCTGCGCAGCCTCCCCCACCTCTCCCCAGATCAAGGCTCTTTTCCTAAGTAATCTAGATTTTTAATAGAAAAATATCGGATCTAGCAATACAGTTTCTGCTCTGTTAAGTTGTCCTTGACGCGGCCGTGAAAGCAGAGTAAAAGGAGAACATTGCTGGGGGAGTCGGCTGCTGTGCTCAGGAAGCCTGCGTGCTGGGCAGCGTGCTGTGGGCTCCCGCGACCCTCCGAGCAACCCTGTGGATCCCCAAAGGCGTTTGATTTGATAAGCGCCGCTGGGCTGGCCGAGTAGCTCAGCAGATTAAAGCGCCTGCTTAGGCAGACGCAGAGGCTGGCTGGCCGGGGTTTGATCCCCTGGCCTTCCTTGTCGGCCCCGCCTCCAAGGCCTACTGAGACAGGGATTGAGATTGGGTGTGGTGGTGTATGCTGTGTAATCCCAGCATTTGGGAGGCTGAGCCCAGACAGCTATGTAGTTATAACCTGTACATCCTGTCCTAAGTACAAAGAAAAAAACAAAAAAAAAAAAAAGATAAGTGCCGTTCTCTGTGCTTTTCAAGCTTTGAGTTCATCCTAAGATATCATAAGTTAGGTGAGGTAGGACAGACAGAAGCACCTGGGATCACTCATAGGAACTGAGGCAAAGACGACCACCTCCTCCAAGCCCTGGAAGGACTCTGATACCATTCGGTGCAGGTAGCTACATATTCTGTCGTGTGTGCATAGTAGTTCATCCTATCTCCAGGGTACATCAGTGAGGGATTGAAAGCAGGTGGAAAAACAATTGCTTCCATGCTGAACATTTGTAGATGTTTTTGTTCGTCATATCCCCTAAGCAATCCAACACATCTATTTTTACAGCATTTGCATTCTGCTAGATATTGTAAGCTATATGGATGGTTGAGTTAGACAGGAGGATGAGCAGAGGTCATGCACAAATGCTCTGCCGTTTTATAAAAGGCACTGGAGCAATGGCAAATTTTGCTGTTTCTGAAGTTCCTAAAGTGAATTCCTGAAGGACACAGAGGGAATTGTATTTTCTTCAAGGCACTGACTTAATGTGCTTTTTTTTTTTCTTATATTATAGTTAATAAAAAGATTTCCAACACAGTTAGTTGAATATTGAATATCTGAGTACTGCTGGGATATACATCTATCATCTGGAGAATTCTTCTATTCATAATAGAAATTTTTAAAAAATACCAGACCAGGATGTGCACTTCAAAAGTGCCTTATTTTCTGTCAACTCATACAGGTTAAATTATATAGCTTTGTAAAAGGCAAAAATTCCCGTCTTGCTCATTAATTTTGATTGTCAACTTGACCAGATTAACAAGAAAATTTGGAAAGCTTAAAGTTCGGCACAGAAAGAACCTCTCATAAAGTTGAGTCCAGGGAGGTCACTGAAGAAATTAGCAGCATCAAAAAGCAACCATGTTTTGAACAGGCTGAGAAGCAAAGATGCCTTGAAGGCATCCCAGGAATCAGCCAGGCCCTTCCCTTCATGGGTTCAGACTGAAATGTAAACAATTTATTTGAAAAGAGAGTCCTCATGGATCTGGGAAGGGGCTGCCCAAGGCACTGGCTCCTGAGCCGGGGTTCATTTCTGTCTGCAGCCATCCGGGCACTGGGACATTCAGAGGCTCCTGGGAGGAGCCGTGGTGCACAGGAAGCCAGCTGCTCTAGTGACTGTAGCAGACCTGGATGCAGTTCGTGTGACTTGCTGCTTTTTCTGGCATGCAGAGCTCGAGAGTTATGGGGCCAGGGAGCCTTCTGAGCAGATCTCAAAGGAAGGCCTGGGAGGCCAGGCAAAAATAGGAAACAATGTCAGTGCTCTGCTAGGAACCCCTTAGTGGAGCAGGGTGCAAATCTATGGGCACGTAGCAAAGGCTTCAGGGGACCCTGAAGGAAGGCTAAGATACCAGAAGCATGGAAATTTTGCCAAGGAAAGCTGCAGGCCACAGGCAGAGCTAATCCAAAAGAGAGGGTACGAAGAATTCACAAAAGAAGGCCATAGGGCTGGGGTGGCTCATGCCCTTTGGGACTCACATCTCACTACCACATGCCAGAGTACAGGACGTGGAGCTCCAAGACTTGATGTTTTGCTGTGCTGAGTTTTCATCTCGCATTGGTCTTATTCTTCTCTGTCCCCCTACTTCTCCATTTTGGAGTGGAAATATTCATCCATTATGTTGGGAATATGTAACTTGCTTTCTTTTTTGAATTTTCAAAAGCTTCCCAGCTGCAAGATTGTCTTGAGTTTCAGAGGAAACTTTGGGTTTGGACTTCTGAACAATTTTGAGGCTGTTGAGAATTTGTGGAAAGGATTAGTATATTTTAGGTTGTACATAGCAAAATGCCAGGATCTCAGATGGAAATAAGATTCCACTCTTGTTGTTATTTGGAAATCAAGTATAATTTAGGGAAATGTGCTTAAGCATCACGATGACAAGCTGAACTTGTGCTAGTTAATCTTGGTGGACAATTTACCTGAATGAAGAGACTCTTGGAGGGTTACTTGGAAGTAAGGATTAAGGCACTGATGATGTCATCCTCTTTCTCCTGCCACATCCATCTACCACAGGACTTCCACCTTGGAGCCAGCCTACCATGGACTAACCTGCTGAAACCGCAAGTCATAACGAATCTCTTCTCCCTGTTGGGTGTCTGGTATTTTGTCCCAGCAAGATTTTTTTGCCAAAAGCATCCATGGTAAAGTTTTGTAAACATTTTTCTTACTAGAAGTCACAAGTCATGATTATATTAGAAATGCCTGGTCCCTGGGCCTCATTCCAGACCAGTTAAATGAAGATCTCTAAGGACTCGGTGAGGACTGGAGAGTTTTTTGTAAAACCTCCTTCCCAAATAGTTCTGACATGCAGAAACTTAGAGAATTCTGTTTTAAAAACCTATACCCCAAGGATCCTAAAGCATTGAACCACTTTTTAAAGCAAGAATAATCAAGAATAGCTCATGGCTGCCTTCTCAAATGAGGGAGAAGCAAAAGCTCTCTGAAACCCATATCTTGATCTAAGTTTCAGAAAGTCATCCCCAAGGAACAGAAAATCCCCTCATGGTAACTGTTATTTCCTCAATGTTGAGTACTGGTACTAACCAATAAAAGCACATGGTGAATAAGAAATCTTATTCATTGTACAGACTATTTAAGGTCCAAGTCGGTGTCCAAGAACAGTAAAGGAGACACACCCACACAAAATGTGTAACTGTCATAATAGAGAAAACTGTTCTTGGAACCTTACTTCTGAAACTAAGCAGACAAAAGAGGGACTGGTTACTGAATAAAAATCGATCCTGGTAGCAATGCCTGTAAAATACTTGCCAGAGATTTGGGAAGCTTAATTTGGGAACAGGAGTTGGGCAGGGAAAATTAAAAGCTTCTGTTTTCCAATATCACATATTGGAAGATATTTTTTCATTACAGAAGAAAAACAGTGGTACGGGTTTTCAAATGTCCTCCATCTTCAATGAAGTCTCCTCTCAAGAAAAACATAATCCAGATATTAAAATGATTAGCCTTGTGTGATAAAACATCAGCATGAGATATTTTGGTAGAATATTAGCATATTATCAAATTAATTATTCTTCCACCAAATATTATTTATTCAAGTTTAAAAGTAGTATATTGTGTCCCTACACCAAATATTCTATGCCCTTCTGAGGTGCCCATTTAAATACTGGGATGGGTTTTACCAGACAAGTGAGAGGGAGAGGGTTTTGGCCTAAGAACAAGATGTCTTCAGGACACAGAAAAGGAGGTGTTGCATGTACTTTATTTAAGAGGACAGAACGAAATAATGGCATTAGAAGACAGTCTTCTGAGCGGTGCCACATGTCAGTGAATTTGTCTGCATTAGTCATCCACCAAGGACGCTTTGAGTGGTGTGGTTCTGCGATTTCCTAGTGAGAAAGATCTTAGTCCTTAGCAAAGACTCTAGCCCTAACCCTAACCCTAACACAGAGCTTGAGGGCAGGCACATGCATGCGTACGTGCGTGCATGGACATACGTGTGTGCGTGCGTGCATACGTGAGAGACAAACTGAGACTGAGACTGAGACCAAGGCTGAACGCAGTGCCTTATGCTGATCTGCCTTCCCAGCCCTCATTTTAGTATTTATTTTCAGATCGAGTCTCCTGAAGTTACGAGGGCCCAGGATGGTCTCAAACTTCGTAACCCTCCTGCCTCAATTTACCAGAGCACTGGGATTACACAGGTGCCACAACGCTTTCTCCACACAGAATTTTTGAATAATTAAAACAGTATTTTCATGGTATGAACATAAAATTTGAAGGGTCCCATCCCAAATAACATAAAATTCCATTTCAATCATTAGTTTGATGAAAGAAGACCAGCTAAAATAGGTAAGATATTTTAAAAAGAAGAGCTGGGGAAAAAAAAAGTATGAAGAGAATTTTACAATAATATCAAAAGCCTTCCACATAATGCTCACGATTAAGTCCAGCATTTTCTGATTAAATTTTCCAAGCTGTTAGATGTTGATAGCGGGACATATCATTTGCTATTTTTGCTTCATTGTTTAGCAGTATTCAAAACTTATTTAATACTCCTTTCATGTGGCTTTCATTTCTGGGTGAAAATAAATTAGAATATTAATGATGCTATTATTTTGTTTCCCAAATGGAAATTATTTCTATTTTCAGGAGGTCAACATTATGATCAGTGTTATATAAAAATTACAGAGGTGGAAAAGTCAACCTAATGGGACATGGATATACTTTCTGTGATATTTCTCTGCAATTTGGCAGAAATTGAATAAGTAGAATTGCATTTACTGAACTTTTTAAGAGGATCTCTTAATATCAGAGCACAATTTATAGTCAGACTACTTTGATTTACCAAATGTTATAATAAGCCATCAATCTGACATAGATGTTTTTGATATTACTAAAATGATTATTCAAATGATCTCTAAAGAACTCTTCATCACTCAGCAAGAAAGCGTTTATACAACACTGTTAACTTTCCATCACTTTGGCAGATACATGAGGTAACTGGCTTAAAGGTGGATGGATTTATTCTGAAGATACTTTCAGAGGTTTCAGGCCAGCACTGTCTGGCCACATTGCATTGGTCAGTTCATCATGGCGGCACCATGCGGCAGAGGGGATGTTGACCCCATGGCAGCCCAAAAGTGAAGAAAGGGACACTGTCCCAGTATCCCTTGAAGACCGCGCCCCAGTGGCCTCACTTCCTGCCTTTGGGCCCCACTTCCTTCTGGTTCCACTTCTTCCCAGTAGCACCACAGGCTGGCAGCCAAGCCTCCAACACAGGACCCTTTGGGAGGCGCTCAGGATGCAGTCCCTAGCTAGCATCAGCACTGCACTGAGTGCAAGATCGCTTTAGAATCATTATTTGCACCATGGGCCTTACTCCTCATCGGTATCTTCTGCAATGTTTCATTCTCTTTTTTTTTTTTTGGGGGGGGGAGTGTTTGTTTGTTTGTTTACCCAGGACTTTGCGCTTGCCAAGCAGGTGCTTATGCCGCTGAGCTATCACCCCAGCTAATGTTTGATCTCTTAAGATAGACACTGCAGCAAATGAAAAATTTGGTTTAGTACAAATTTTCTACATTGATTTAGTACATTCTGTTTTTTAGTCAAGAAGCAAACAAGTAAGATGTATTACCTTTAAGAGTACATATTTATGGAGTATTCTAATTTCAATAGCAATCTCCTCTTAGCATCTCAAAAATTCATGTAGAAGCCTAATCATTCTGCCACGCTTTCATACAAATTATGTAAATGGAATTATAGTTGTAGGACATGAGCATAACTAACCCACAGCCCTTACTGCTAGAATTAGAAAATGCAAAGTTGATCCACTATGACTAAGAGGAGAGAAGTGAGGAGAAATAATTTATAGTCAGTGTGTCAAGAGCAATGGGCGAAATGATCATCCTCACATCTGTTCAGCATCAGTAAGCCTTCCCATTCGCCAACACTTATGGCTCCTTTCTCCTTCATCACTATTTTTTCCCTTATATAAATGCTTCCTTAACACCATCCAGAGTTCTCAAAATAATAATTAAAATGGAAAATTCCAGTAATTAGGATATCAGGATGAAGTAAATGTTATGTTTTCTGGCCCCTCTTCTCTTCTGAAGATAATGAACCTGGGGCTTGAAGAGCTTTCATAATAGTTTTGATTGTCTGGAGATGAGCAGACAGCTACCAAGGTGTCCTGGTCCCATCCAAAGCCACGCAGATGTCTGTGGCAGCTACCTCAAGGATCTGCCGTGGACCCATGCCTCTCAGAAACTCACACCTTTGTGTGCTCTTGTGCCAGTCCAATCCCTTGTGCCCCAACCATGGATCAGGTTCCAGGAATGTGTTCTCAGGACATTGCAGTGTGGCATTGCATAGGACATAGGGGTGCACATTGGTCCCTCGAGGCGGGCTCAAGACAATCTCCTGGTGTGGAAAATGCCAGAAGGACAAGGGTGCCATCATTTAGTATAGTACACTGACTTATGAGTAAGTAGAAGGCAAGCACTTTGAACTATTGATCAACATCTGGCACCATTAACATTGGTATGTATTGTCACTAGCAAGTATTTCATTCTCTAGGTAACTTAATAAGCTACACTTCTCTGTGGCTGGCATGCTGTAGGACTGTAAACAGTGGTGGCAGTGAGGCAGTTCTATTGAATGTTACTCATTTCTACCACCCCTGCCATTAACGCTTGAGGAATGTGTTACATTGCAGTGTGACAGAGCCTTCACTGTGACTAGACCACAATGACTTTAGAACCTGCGGGGCCCTTGCTGGGTGTGTGGCCCAATGCTAAGTGACCAAAACAGCATTCCATGGTGTGAGACTGTTGTTTCATGAGACTGGCACAATATGGCAGCAGTGCCATAATATGGCACTTCCAAGATGAGGTGGTAAAAGGTACAGCATCCTCTGCATCAGTCATGCTTTCTGTGTCTCATCGGTCATTCTTGGGAGAGGCGGCTGCCATTCTGTGAGAGACATACTTGGTGAAATAATGAAGTTTCCAGGTGGGGCTGAACACCAGATCCAAGTCCTAGTCTGGGTTTGGATGACTGCAGTCCCGGAAGCTTCATGAAAAGTCCCCAGGCAGAAGCCCAAGCCTAGGACTTCATAAGCTAAGTGTTGGTTACTATTTTCAGCTGCTAAGATAGGGAGTCACTGTTACGTAGCTCTAACTAAGCAGTACACCATCTGACAGGAGTGCTTCTTTGAGGTACAAGATCGGATGTTATTTATCAACATATCTTCCCATTCAAGTGTTGAATTTTTTGAAAATGAAGGTGAGAAGACATTTCTCATTAAACAAGATAGGCAGATGATAGAACTGTAGAGTTTTCCCAAAGTGATTATGTAAGCAATAAAGTATTTCTGTAAGGGAAAAACGAATAGCAAATAATCTTCATGGCCTCCCTCTGATAGCCTGTCACCAGTACCATGCATTAGAAGTTCCAAAGATCAGGAGTGCTAGCGAGCTGGCAGCCCAGAGGAGCTAATCACAGCATTCAGACATAGTGGACTGAATTGTTATGCTCATGAAGCATATGTGCTTCTATATATAAGTTTCCCATTAAGGCAAACAATGGTTTTCTAGCTGTCTGATTAGGATAGTTGTATTTGGTGAGGAGCTATTGTGAGATATCCCAGACCTACCTATAAACGTAAGAGAAAGAAAAGTCAGGCAGAAGGCACTCGGATGCAAGAGGGTAAGTCAGAGCGACTCAGCTAATCAGGTGCCCACGTGCGACTGGGTATCCTGGGAAACTCCGTACTTGTGATAAGCGTGTCGTACCACACTCGCCTGGAAGGCCAAATGGATACAAAGATTACTCTTTGGTTTGTTTATGCTGTATCACCTAATGCATTACCGAAAGCTCTACGGCACTGAAAGTTCACAAATCTTTGCTAGAAAAAGTCCTAGAGAGCTGGTCTCTGCAGCATGAAGTTGATTCTTGCTCTTTCTCATCGTAATAGATAGGTAAATATCTTCTAAAATTCGCTGAAACACCTTAAGGTTTTATGCATACTTATTTATTTTGACATCAGTTATTTTAAAGAAAAAATATAAAAACAATGGCACAAA
>NDGM011154949.1:0-10727 GCA_002564305.1 Octomys mimax | reverse complement strand
GCTTTGCTAAGCTTGTTCTAAGTAGGTGCTTTAGACCACTGAGCCATCTCTCCAGCCCCTGACATTCTTTTTATAGTGCCAATTTAAAATTTTTATTGAAGCCATTGCATTTTAACTTATACTACGGTGCGTAAAGTACACTGCTATTTCCCTGTGTACATATTCCATTATTGAAGTACTGGGAATGCCAAGTACTCTGGCATTGCTTTAGCCAGGTATGTGCGATTGCTCTCTAGCTCATCTGCTCCCCATAAGAAAGAAAGATAAACTTGAGACATTTCTAGCTAAATGGATGGTGGCATCAATCAGCCCCCTATGTGTAGCATCATATTGTCTCACTGTTCTGAGAAACTGAAAGAGTAAATAAGACCAAGATGTACAATACATTTGTAAAATAGGACAAAGTATTCCAAATGGAAGGAAAACTAGGGAGAGAGAGGGAAAAAAGAGTGAAGGGAAAAGAAGAAAAATGAAAAAAGAAGGATAGAATATGGATAAAGTTTTTGTAAATAAGTAGAAGGGGTTTTGAAGGGAGGGTTGGGGACTTGAGCAAAAAGGTTCAAGATATATCATACATGTGTACAAATCTCTTATGGTGAATGTAATCATATATATCCATATTTTACCAATAAAATTAAATTTAAAAAGAAAAAGAGAATGCCTAGTACTTTACTATATCAGCTCAACTTTAATAACTGCCACAGAATTTGCACAAATTTAGGCCCTTCATTTGCATGTAATATTTCTTCCAAAGTAAATATTCACTGTATTATAAATTATCCATTTCCCATCAATATTTACTATATTGCATTGTTGCAGATTAAGAAACTCATTTTACTCTAAAAGGAGTATGGCAGTAGGTTGGCATTCATGGAATACGGGGGTCCTACTATGCAATTCACACAAGTAAAAGCAGCCCCACTCCATTTCTTGATCAGTTATGAAAATAAATTACCTCCCTACTTGCACTGACCCTCTTTAGTTTTGCTCTTTATATTTTAGATTTCTCACATAAGAGGAAATGTGCAGTATTTAAGCTGTGCCTCTGATTTATTTCTCTTAAACTTATAGTCTTAAAATGTATGTATTTTTTAAAAAAAAATAGCAAAGATTATCATGTTTTATGGTAGAGTAGTACTCCATTGTGTTTAAACACAAGTTCATTCTCCAATCATCTGTTGAAGACATATATACCACTTCTAAGATTTAGCTATTAGTAAGTGTGCTGCTATAAACACGGCTATGCATGAATCACTGTAATATGATGTATTTCATTTTTTCAGAAGATACCCAAAAGAAGAATTACTGGTAGAATGAAATTTCTTCTAGTTTTTTTTTTGTGTGTGTGTATGTGTGTGTGTGTGTGTGTGTATGTGTGTGTGGTGCCAGGGATTGAACTCAGGACCTTGCACTTGCTAGGCAGGCACATATTCTACTGAACTATCTCCCTGGCCCTAGTTTTCATTTTTTGAGAAATCTCCCTACTGATTTCCATAGTGACTTTACTCTTATACATTTTTACCAACAATTTAGAAGTGTTCCTCTTTCTCCACAGCCTTGCAGCATTTGTTTTCTGATGATTGCTTCTAAAGTCAGATGGAATCTCGCTGTTCTTTCAGTTTTTCTCTCTGATGGCCAATGATCTCGAACATGTTTGCATGTATCCATTGGGCTTCTTATGAAACATGTCTATTCACTGTGGATACCAATCATTTTATTGGGTCTTATTTTGAGGAAGGGTCTGTTTTATTGAGTTTTTTATATATTCAGGATAAAAGGGCTCTCTTTTAGAAATAACGAGATAACCATTTCCCCTACTCTGTCATTTATTTCTTTATTCTTTGGTTATTTCTTTTGATGTGCAAGATGACATTTTAATTGGCTACAATCTTCTTTATTGATTCTTGGTTGGTACTAATTCTTGTATCATTGTGGAGTGCCTTTTGGAAAGTGCTTGCCTAGCTCTATGACTTCAAGAGCTTTGCATATTTTATCTTATTATATTTTATCTTAACAGAATATTAAGCTTTTCTGTTTTAGTATTTAGATCTTTGATCCATTTTGACTTTATTTTTGTTCATAATGAGCTTCATGGGTCAGTATACAATCTTCTGCATGATGTATCAGGATTTTCAAGGACCACTTTAAATAGGCTATCTTTAGTGCCAGCAAGATAGATCCACAGACTAAGCAAATGCTTAGCAAGCGCAGGGACCAGGGTTCAATCCCTGGCAGCATGTGCCGTGCCTACCCTGCTGCCGGGTGTGCTGTTCCAGCCACTGAGACCAGGAATGGTAGCACGTGCCTGTAATCCCAGAAATTGGGAGGCTAAAAATAGGAAGACCGCTACCAGTCCAAGCTGCGTGGTGAGACCCTGTACCAAATACATAAAAAAGAGGTTATCCTTCCTACAATGGATGGATTTTCTTCTCATTCACCAAATGACAAGTAGCTGAATTGCCTGGGCTTGGTTTTCCGTCCTCTATACTGTTCCATTGAGCTATTTATCTGTTTTTGTGCCAGTTCCATGTTTTCAATCACTGTAGCTTTGTAGTATAGCTTCAAATCTGGAAATGTGACACTGCCTGCTTTGTTCTTTTTAGCTATGATTGCTTTTGCTCTTCTGAGTCTCTTCTGGTTCCATTTGAATCGCAGAATAGCTTTCTCTAGTTTCGTGAGGAAGGATGTTGCAGTTGTCTTTAGGATTTTAAGATGTCTGTATATCATTTTTAAAGTCTGGCCATTTTGACTATTTTGGTTCTACATCTCCAGGAACAAGCCATATACTTCTACTTCTGATGCTTCAATCTCTTTTTTTCAGAGTTCTGTAGTTTTCATTGCAAAGATGTGTCACTTGGTCACGTTAGCTCCTAAGTGTGTACTTTTTTCTGTTGCTATTAAGAATGGTTTCCAATGTAGTTAAATTAATTATGTATGACCATAATTTTTAATATATGTATATATATATATAGAGAGAGATTATAACTTATTTAATTTCTTTCTCAGTGAGTTCATTTATTAATTTTTTTGTTTCTTTAATTTTTAAAGAGAACAAAAAAATAATAAAATTATTAGAAATGATATAGAATTTCACAAAACAAGATGATAGAAATTCAACAATGTTTGTTATACTGCATATTTCTTTCCTCAAATTAGTTGTTCAGATAATCAAATATAAGCAAGTAAAATTTTTCAAATAATTTAAAAGAAGAAAAATATAGCATTAATTTTGTCGATGTATAGAGACATTAGGCATTTGTGCTGATTTTTATTCCACTATGTTTTTAATTTGTTTATTAATTCTAGGAAACTTTTAGTATAATATTTAGCTAGAGGATCATGCCATCTGGATGTAATAATTTGGCTTCTCCTTTCCTATATTAATTCTTTCATTTCTGTCATTTGCCTGATTGCTCTGGTTAATGTTTTAAGCACTATGTTAAACAGCAATGGTGATAGTGGACATTTTGTCTTTTTCCTGATTTTTAAAGGGAAAACTTTCCCTACTATTTAATATAATATTGGCAGAAAGCTTGCTATAATGGGCTTTGAATGAATCCTATTTTCTTCAGATTTTTTTTTTTTTACATGAATGGATTACTGTTTTATTGTCCCAACATATTGCAAAATTTAGCAGTGAATCCATGAGGAACTAGGGTTTTCTGGGTACATTTTTATTAGTGCTTTAAATTAGTGCCTGTTATTGGATTATTCAAAGTTTTTGTATATTTTGATCCATTTTGATAATTTATATGCACCAATAAATCTATCCCGTTCCTCTGAGTTCTCCAACTTATTGATATAGAGATTTACAAAGGAGCTCATAACAATTTTCTGAATTTTAGCTGTGTTCATAGCAACTTTATCTTTTCATTTATAATTTTATTGATTTTGGGGGTCCCCCCATTCTGTAAGATTAATTAAGGCTTTTGCCTATTTTATTTACTAAAAGAACAAGCTCCTTCATTCAATGTTTCATTAAATCTCCATTTTACCAATTTCTTCTCTGTTCTTTATAATATCTTTTCTTGTACTAATTTTGGATCTTGATAGATCCTGGTTTTCTAAGATGTTGGGGTGTATATTACGTTATTATTTGCTTTGCTCTCTTTTTCTGGTGTGGGTATTTACAAGTATAAGTTTTTCTCTTAGAATTGCTTTCATTGAGTCTCATAAGTTGTAATGTGGTGTACTGGTATTGTCATTTAATTTTATGAACTGTCTTACTTCTTTGATGTTTCATTGGTTATTTGAAGCAGCACTGTTTAATTTTCATGGCCTTCCATGATTTCTGTAGTTTCTTTTGCCATTTAATTCTAGTTTCATTGTGTTATGATATGATTGTATGTATGAAATGATTTCATTTCTCTTGTGTTTACTTAAGCACACTTTAATGTTTAATGTGTAGTCTATTTTCAAGAAAGTTCCATGTACTGCCGAGAAGAATATATATTGTGCTGTTGTGTGGGATGCTCTGTAGAAGACTTTTAGGCCATTCTTCTAAGCTTTTGACCATCTCTAACATTTCTTTGTTTATCTTTTGTCTAATTGATCAGCCTATTTGTTACAGTAAAGTATTGTGATCCCTCACTATAATTATAGTTGTCAATTTTTTATGTTCATTAGTACTTGTTTATGAAGTCTGATGTGCTGTTGTTTTGTGAACAATGTTAATAATTGCTATCTTTTCCTGTTGAACTGTTACCTTAACCGATCAATAGTAATCTACTTTGCCTCTTCTGACCTGTTTTGGTTTGAAGTCTACTTCCTCAGTTAAATGAGTGCCTCATTAGTAGCCTACTATTTAATTTTGATTTATTCTGTCAAGCTATGTCTTTTGATTGAGGAATTGATATCATTCATATTGACAGCTATCACTGAAAAGAACTGACTTATTCTCATCATTAAAATGATGATTCTTTTTTCTTCTCTTCTACTTACCTGCTCACCATAGTTGAAATAATCATTTTATTGGAAATTTGGAAATTTTTACCTTCATCATCACTTTATAGATTATTCAAGCATTTCTTTACTTGCACCTTATCTTGTTTCTCCATCCATCTTGAAAAATAATTTTGTAAGTTTGGCATTGTTTTCTTTTAAGGCTTGAAACATGACATGCTCTCCTTGACTATAAAGTTTGTTTTGAGAAATCTGCTGTGTTTCTAAATAGTTTACCTTTATCAATAGTTTGTTGCTTTACTGTAATGGTTTTTAAAATCTTGTTGCTGTTCTGAACTTTTGAATATTGAGTTGGTTTCCACGTGAGGTTCTTTTTCTGATTATGGATTTTTGGGCCTCTTTATACCTCACTTATTTTCATGTTGAATACTTTTCCCATATTTAAAATTTTTTCTGTTACTGTTCAAGTAAAGAGTTTTTTGTATTTGTGATGTCTTCTGATTTTTACTAATTACAAATAATCTTAGATTTGTCTTCTTTGATTCATATAGCAGCTGTTGATCTATTTTTTGTTTTTTTACTGTTTTTGAGGTATCTCTCAATCTCTCACTAACATCCACCCAGTCTTTTATGTCTTACACTCTGTCCTCACAGTGCTCATATCTGGTGTCCATATTTTCAATCGAATTTTTAGTATCCTGAATTTCTCTTTGGTACATTTTTACTAACACTGATTCTCTTCTATGATGGGCATCAAATGGCCTTTTGACCCACTCTGAGGTCCATGTGACAATACTTTGGAGAGGTGTGACAGGATCTTCCAGAAATGGGTAAGTGTAAAGACTGGGGTTTGTTTCCTGTCATTGGTCCAGCCCCTGGGCATGCTGACCCAGCCACCAAGTCCAAATGTGTTGGTGTACATCTGTAATCCCAGGTCCTGGGAGTCTGAAAACAGGAGTGTCTCTATGAGTCTAATATGCATAATGAAACCCTGTGCCAAATATATTTTTTAAGAAGATCTTACAGAAAGCCTTGAATGTAGATACTTTAAATTACTATCTACAATGTGGTATGATCTCTTCTAGTACGCAGGAGTCACAGGTCCAAGAATAACATGATGAAAATGTGAGTGGCTCCTAATAACTCAGTAGTAAATTCTGCTTACATGTATACATAATCTTATTCTCTGCCGTACTAGAAATCTTCCTCCCAAGGGAAAAATGCTTTCCTTAGGAAATGTACCAAAGGTGTTATTAAGTTGAAAGTAGAGACTATTCCCAGACACCTTGGTCTCTTCTTGTCTTTGAACCAACAGGAAAATAGAGTGATGTTGTTTGGGGTGAGTGATCCTGAATGCCAAGAAGTTGTTCTAGTCATCCACAATGGATATAAGGAAGAATGTGTCTGGAATATAGGCTATTCTTTGGTGTGTCTTTTAATATTACCAAGCCTTCTGATTAAATCTGATAGAAAACTTGCAACAATTATCACTCCAGTAGTAACACAATTGAGACGGGACTCATAATGGATCCAAAAGTTAAAAAATGATGCTCTAACCATTTCCCTAGGTAGAGAATCATGACTACATGAGGTACTTGCTGAACGCAAAGGAAATATATGTGCCCTCTAAGCTCATGTGATCAGCTACAGAAATTAGCGATGTAATTGTTATAGGCTTGTCCTCACATGCTTTTATATTAAGCAAATATATTTGTTGCCTTGACTTGACTCTCTTTTTCCTTACCATAGCATAAGATTATTGACTTCATATCATAGTATTTATCTATTTTAGGTCTACGTTAGAGTTTTTAACTTACAGTATATTAAGAAGAATAAGATTGCTCATGTATTTTAACTTCGAGGAAAGGACTTAGTGCATTTTCAGTCATATACAGGATAATTCTTTGGGTAACTCTGTAATAGTTCTTATCTTCATTTGGACATTAAGTTTGATTTAAGGAGACAAGTATGAATGCCAAGGTGACAAAGGTTGAACTTGCGAGGTAAATTTTGTTGTTGTTAGGATGAAATTAAAATTTAAAAATCAATAGACTAAGTGAACCAGGTAGCCCATCCTAGTTCTGAGGACTCATTTATTTGAATGTAGGACTGCTAGAAGAAATAGGCTGGCTCTCCATGAATAAAGGAGAATTTTTTTTTTTTTTTTTTTGCTGAATGGCCTATGAACTAAAACATCTGCTTTTGTCTCCCTTTTTTCATACTCAGTGTGAAGCATCAAGACTTCCTGGAGCTTCAGCCTGTTAGAATGTGGACTGGAATAACACCACTGGCTTTGCTGATTCTCTGACCTTTGGGACTTGGACTGGAACTAAACAGGAGCTCCCCTGCGTCTCTAGCTTGGCCTCTGTCTCCACATCTTGGAACTCGCCAACCTCCATAATCTTGTGAGCCAATTCCATAAAACAAACAAACAAACATCCTCCAGGGTCTGTTCTTTGGGAGAATTCTGGCTTATACATGTACTGGATTAAGAATTAAATGAATTAATATGTTAAAACTTTTATTACCTGGCAGTGACTATTTTTGCTTTGCTGTCTATGTTGGAATGTAGGACAGCAAGCATACAGGAATATAGAATGTGGGCTACATTATTACTATTTTTTTAAATCAAAGTTTAAAAAGCCCACTCCCGAAGAATCTATATATGTCAGGGATTTTTTAAATTTCATCATCGTTGAGTAACTCTGTGTCTTCTTTAAAATGTATTTATTGGGGATGGGAAGAGGTCTGAGATTCTCCCTAAAATGTGTAAGTGATTAATAAATTTCAAAAAAATTGGGGGCCGGGGAGACGGCTCAGTGGATTAAACGCTTCCCTGGCAAGGGCAAGGACCTGAGTTCAATCCCTGGTTCTGAAAAAAAAAAAAATTAAGATTTTTGGATTTTGTGTGATGAAATGTTTGAAACATATATAAAAATTATAAGATTTTAAGTAGGTATCTATCTGCTCACCACCTGGCTTCTGTTATTAACATTTTACAAAATAATTTTGCTCATTTAGACATACACTGTTTAAGAGAATATATTTCAAGGATACTCTCTAAACTTAGTATCTTGATGAATACCATAAATTTAATTTCTCTTTGCCAATTGTATATAAATTTAAATTCATTTTCTATAAGTTGTGCTTCTACTATAAAACCAGCTAACATTCTTATTGGTACTTTGTTCAAACTATGAATATACTATTAAATAAACTATCTACCTATGCCAATTTAAATTTATATCTTAACATTATTTAATTTTTTTATTCCCACATAGTGTATTTCTGCATTGTTTAGATTTTGCATTATTTAGAACACTAGTGTTGTAGGGTACAAAATTTTGTTAGTTTCATCCCTAAATGTTTAGTACATGAATACCAATGTAAATGATCTTTTTAAAATTTTGAATTTCTAGCCAAGTATGGTAGTGGAAACCTGTGATCCAGCACTCTAAGGCTGAGGCAGGAGAATTGTGAATTCAGGGACAGACATAGTGAGGCTCTTTCAAAAACAAATCTGGAGGGCCATGGAGATGGCTCAGTGGAATAAGCATTTCCCTGACAAGAGCAAGGGCCTGAGTTCAAATCCCAGTTCTGAAAAAAAAATTCTGGTAGTTTGTTACTAATGTATAAATGGTAAAATTTAATTTTTATATTGCTTTTGTAATTGGAAATCTTGCTAAATCATTTATTGTTTCGTTGTTATTTTAGTTTGGGGAAGGATAGAGTTTCTATTTGGAAGATCATGTCATCTTCAGATTAACACTGTTTACTTTTTCCTTTCCAGCTTGGAAGTTTTTACATGTTTTTGTCTTATTGTCTTGGCTAGAAAATTGAGTATAATATTAAAAATAAGTATGAGAGCAGACATGCCTCCATCCAGATCTCTTCAGGGAAATCATTCAGTCTTTCACCATTAAGTATTTTGTTATATTTAGTTGTTGTTTTTGAACAGTTGCCTTTCCTCAGATTGAAGAACTTACATTTGATTCCTAGTTTACTGAGTGTTTTGGTCAAGAATGGATGCTGCATTTTTAAAATGCCTTCACTGGATCTACTGAGATTTTCATGTTTTAGGATTTTAGCCTGTTAATATGGATAATTATACTTAGTTTAAAATGTAAGGTGAATCTTACATTTCTCATCTGAAATTCACTTGATCATTATCCTTGTTATAAAATGCTTGTTTGATGTAATATGAATTTGTTTTGATTTTCATTCTATATTCATGAGAGACATTGTGGCTTTTTTATATTCTAAATCTGGATTTAACAGAAGAATATAACTGGGCTCATAGGATGTGTTAGGCAACGTTGCATCTGCTACAATTTTCTGCAAAAGTTATGTAAATGATGATTTTTTTTTCTATGAATGGATGGTAGAAACAACCAATGAAGTTATTTGTGACTTGAGTTTCTCTGTAGAGTATTTAATTAGAAATTCAATGTATATATTAGTTATAGATCTACTAATCCCTTTTATTTTAAATTAGCTTTGGAATTTTTTAAGAATATTTTTCTATTTCACGTGAATGTTGTACCGGCATTAAGTTGTACTGACATCTCTCTATTATCTCTCTAATATCTGTAGATTTGTAATGACACTGACCTTCTCATTCTGGTAGTGATGCCAAAGTTCCTAACCTGAGTTAGATTATTTGTACTTTGTTCTCCTCTCCCTCTCTCACCCCTCATTTGATCTACTTCCTTGTAAAATCAATTTTACTGATATTCCAGAAGAAATAATTTATTGATTTATTCATTTTTGTGTTAAATTTCGTCTCAAAAATATTTTTGAATTTACATTTTTGTCTTTTTCCTGTAATTATTCAGAAGTGCATTATTTAGTTGCTAAATGTTTTGACGTTTTTATAAAGCTCTGTTATTAATTTCTATATTAATGACATTCAAGTTAGAGAACTTATCTTGAATGATTTAAATCCATTTTTGTTTACTGAGGTGTTTTCTGATCAGAATTTGTTATTTATACATAAATATGTTGTATACATTTTCAAAGAACATTTATTATTCTGTTTGTAGCTTGTTTTTTAAAAAAAATTAGACAAATTGTCTGATATTTTTGCTTATTTCTTTAAATATTTTCTTGTTTTGTTAACTTTGTTAATTATGGAGACCCAGTCCTAGCCCAGGTCTGGTGAGTGTGTGGGAGAGCTTTCGGCAACCCTGCGCAGGCAGGATTGACTCCTGGTCCCAGCCCAGGCGCAGAGTGGGTGAGACCATCTCCCACCCCCTTGGGACGCCCCCCACCACTCCGCAGCACCTCCTCCACCCCGCCCACATAGTAGGAATTTCTGCCACGTTCTGGGAATCCCTAGACCCAGTCCTAGCACAGACCCAGTGAGTGTGTGGGAGAGCTGCCTCTCCCCCCTACTCCACCTTGTCCCCTTCAGGCTTAGCTCAGGCCTGGCATACAGGCCTGGGGTGTAAACCTGCAGCTGCAATCCCTACAGAGAGGGCAGAGGATAGAACCATGCAGCTAGTTCAGGAGCAGAACATCTTGCCACAGGGGCACAACAGGTTCACCCTCAACAGCAGCAGCAGGAAGGAGCTGAGCACAGCACCCAGACCCAAGCCAGGCACAGCTGGATAAATCCAGACCTTGTAGATCTGCACCTGAACTTCAGCAGGTGCTAAGGTTATAAATACAACGAAGATCTAAAACAAAGGTCAGAAGACAGTGCTATGCAAAATAACAAGAAGGAACAAAAAGCAACCTCAGAACCGCACCCCACCCGTAAAAAGTGCAGAGGATGCTAACACAGAACAAATTGGGAATCACACAGCTGAAAGCAATGAATCAAC